>OMKZ01050565.1:0-16207 GCA_900302535.1 Neoniphon sammara | reverse complement strand
CTTTTCGCTGGGTCAGCAGAAAAAGTGCACAAAACAGCGTCAATTGATTTATCCGTGATATCAGGATGAGGAGGAGGCCTGTGTCTCTACAGCGAGCCTCCTCCCTCCCTCCCTCCTCCCTTCCTTTCATTCCGCCCTCTACCTGCATTTTCCTCACTGAGAGCGCTGTCACACATAATGAGCCCTGGGTTGGAGACGGAGCGAGCCGAGAAACCGAGACAGCCACCGCGTTGCAAACAACAGCCGCCGAGGCCCAACGGACCACAGTGGCAACGGTACATATTTTAGCATAATGCTCTGCTGCCTCGCCTTGCTGTCCCTTGTGCTTCACACAGCAAAAGAGCTGTGTATTATTCAATGATGTGTCTACCGATCCAGTGGTCCCACAAGGCTTGCAAGGGCACAGATTCAGATGATGTCACTTGTGTCCCAACTAATGATTACCCGCAGGGAGAGGTTTTAAGAATTGTTGGGGAGTCGCTATCCAGCACAGGACATAGCAGAGCTGTGCAGAGGCAGACTAACAATGCGAGGGCTATTTTTATATGGAGATAGGCATATTTCCTGGCCAACTAGCAGAACTTGTTATCTCTCTACCACCAACCTCCAGAATAGCCATAAGAAATGCCTGACATAAGCCAGGGATATTATGTGGTTATCACGCAATCTTTCTGCGAGATAATTGACCACCATTTGGTGCAGAAACAAGCAATTTGCCCCCGCTTTTAAAGGGACTGTGAACTAAAACATGTATTTTGTCATTAATATGTTTTTTATTGCCATCATTGGGTGTAGAAAACATGAAACTGTGAGAATCTGAAATCCTTTCAATGCAGAGAGAGGTCTGTCGTTTGATTTCTCCTGAGTCACACCAGCGGTTTTGCAGGAGATTAAAAGCTCCTTTCACATGTAAGAGTGGAGCGATCCAGTCAGAACACACCTCAGTTTTTATTCCTCCGGCCCTGTTTGATTGACTCTTCAACTGCATGTTATCGTCAATAACTTAGTTTGTTAGTACTGCACGCCCAGGATTATTTTACCAGCCTAACATTATGTCAGAATAGGCGAGGGCTGGCATAAGCTTCCATCTAAATATGGAGCTTCAGCTAGTGATGGCATCAATCATAGATTTTCTCACATCAACTCTATAAGCTTGCAAAGTGCAAGTGAGTTCTACAGCAATGGAAGCCCAGCTATGAAAACATGTTGTTGCAGTGCTAGTAAGAGCCGTAGCTCTTTCAGTTCCAACAAGCAGGATATTTTCTCTTTGCTGGACAGTTGGTTGGTCTTACCAGAGTTCAGACAATATTGTTACCACAAGGTAGGGATGTCCCAATCTGATCTCAAGGATCGGTATCAGGGCCGATCAAAGCATTTTTTAACTGATCGGTATCGGCTCTGTTGAGCAGGAACCTAAGCCCAATCCTTTGTTTTACGTCAGTTGTAACACGTGTCGTAATCGAGCAAATTTGCGGCAGGACGCAGAAGCGGGTAAAATCCAAAATGTCTGCAGTGTGGAAATACTTAAAGATGGAAACTGAAAGCAGCCCATCAGCAACTTGTCATGTCTGTGGTGCGAGCATTTCGCGAGGCGGTAACAACCGAGCTGCATACAATACTACCAATTTAATACAGCACCTGAAGAATAAGCACTCAACGCAATACAACAAGTAATTTATAGACATTGTTTTAGTTTTTTTATTTGCTTATTTTGTTCTATAAAAATAACTTAAAGCAGTGTTGGATCTATTTATAGACATCTTTTAGTTTGTTTAGTGGGTTATATTGTTACAAAGCAAATGAAAACAAGTGCTGCACTAAGAAGAATTGTGTTAAGCGCCTTAATTCTGCAATAAAAAAAAACTATACCACTAATAAACAGCTCGGATGCAGACTTTTTTTTTTCCTTAATGCGTTGCAGAGCTATTAAATTGTCAAGCATATATATAGGACTGATTTTTATAACTTTAATATAGGCTACTGTGCATGCTGTGCAGCCCTGTTATCTAGGAAAAGACAAGCATGGGATCGGGGCTCGATACTCAATATTCAATGACTCAGATTGGGATCGGAGGGAAGAAATCTGGATTGGGACTTCCCTGCTACATAGTGAACTAAAGCCCACCCAGCCCTGCTGGAATGGATTACTGTAGAAAATACAGCCCCTAAAACTTCATTTTATTACAGTTATTGACTTTTAGGAACTCTCAGATCTTGGTGGATGATGAAGATTGAACGCAAGAATAATACTGAATAAGAAAATCCTTGTTTTTAACTGGGTTTACTTTCCCTTTAACAACGCATAAGGTATATTTAATGTTATTTCTATTTTTCTCATTGGTCTCTTCTCTTTTTCTCTCTCTCTCTCTTTTCAGCAGCTTCTTTCACCTTACCTGCTAAATATATACAGTATATACCCTGTTGGGAATATGTGAACATAAATGAATTGAATCAATTTTTTCAGGCTAACATGGGATGAAAATGAATCACTCTCCAGGCCGTGTGTCCAGACACCGTGTTTAGCTTCAGCAGGGTGTTTAATAATTTTCCTTTTTAATTTCACATATAACCAGCTCAGTTGGTAGAAGTTCAGGAAGGGAGGGCTATCAACCAAAGCCACCTAAAAGGTGTGCAAATAGATAAGTACAGACTTGCCAGTGTCAAGACTCTGTTAGTCCACGTAAATACACCACACACCTCTCAATTTTATGCACTGAAGATGATAAAATGAGAAGTACTTTTTTTCAGATTAGGATGCCTCGGGGCTTGAAAGTGGAGGATCGAGGCAGTTCTTCCCTCCATTTTTCCATTTCCTCCTCTCTCCCTTTTGGCAGTAAGCACCGAATGTATTTAAAGAGGTTCATTTTAGTGACAAGCGCTATCGTGTCACACCAAGAAGTGCAGAGAGAGAGAGAGATCTTAAAAGTGAAGTAATTACCAGAAACACGTGATTAGAATGTCATTTGGCTGACAAGGGCTAATTAGGGACGTCCCTTCTCGTCATCCTTGCTCTGATGACAGTCCATAATGGCAGGGGACCAATACCCTGTTGTGAACTTTGCCTACATTGGAACGCAAAGATGAGATGGGCCTCTTAATAATTTGTGTCACTTCAGTCATATTAAGTTTTTAACACTCCTTATATAATGTTCTATTCCCGCACTGGCTCGTCTTTCTCTTGACCTCCAATCCTTTTGTCAGATTTGCCTCGGTGAACAGTGAACGCACAGCTCATCATGAGCGGTGCCAAAGTCACTTTACATGTCTGCCCAAGGGCACTGCAACTTTTGCTCTCATGCTATCCGAGTCCCCCGCTACTTCCCACAGAGTTACCACACCTACTTATTTTGAAGTGCATTACAGCACCGCAGCACGCAGAATAGAAGAAAAATATTTTTGCCACCTGGAAAAACGTCTTTGATATCTGACAACATTTCATTGTGCTAGGGATTGATTGGATTGATATCAGCCACAACATGAAAAGCTCCCCAACAAAATGCTGTATCTTGAAATAGTCCAAATTTTCAGAGTAATAACTGTCATTATTATCTGTCGCTGTATTTTTATTCATATGTGCCTTTTCTCCTTTTGTATACCGCAGGCCTTTGATAGAACCTTTGAATGCATGATATTGCTGAAGTCTATGTAATTTCATCTTTTCATATTTCTGCTTACTGTTGACTCTTCCCTAACTTTCCTCTCTACTGTTTCAAAGGCGTTTTTGTCTGTGCTTGTTGTATTGTTTGTTTTTCATCACTTCTGTGAATCACAGTGCTCATCTTGCCAGTTTTTTTTTTGTTGTTTTTTTCCTTGGGCCATATGGTACATTTTCTCTTCCATGCAATATGGAAGCAACCATGTGTCCCCCAATTAATATAGTGTAATTTCATCACACATTCTTGAATGGAAGCAGTTTACTTAAAACTTCACAGCAACACGTCCATGCTATTGCTTAAAAATACTAAGCATATGATTTGCAGAATGTGATCATTCCAGTTTTGATGCAGTGACACCATTTGTCTCATTGTGCTGCCTGCTCTTTAGCCTTGCACCTTGCTTAATGTGGCCCTTAACAGTTTATGTAGTTAGATACCTCTACCAATGGCAGATAAATTAGACAAACTGGTTACACTGGCTCAGACTAACACAATGTTTTAGTTACATAGTTCTGTATAGAAAATACTGGGGTTAGCGATATCTAGGCTAAGAGAGGAGTTAAGATGTGCAAAGGTGAGATTAGAGATAACCCTGAGAGAAACTAAAGACTCAGCATAGGACTGTAGCACCTACAGTATCAGTGGAAAGAAAATAAAACCCAAGAGAGCCAATTCAGCAGGTGCAGGTCAGCATATGGGCATATTGTAGGGCTGGTGCAACAATGGTGGGAGGCTTAGGGCCGCACATAGCACCTTTAAGGAGCAGAGCAACTCCGCTGAGGAAAAGAACAATGGTAGAAGAGCAAATACGTCGGCAGGAGGAAGCATCAAGGTGCATAAAGGCTGTTTCTTGTATCACTAAAAAACACAGTTTCAGATTAGATTAAATTCATTCTAGGTGAAACTTCTTATGTGTTACCATTTCCCAAAAATCACAGTAAAGGTGAAACTGTGCCTGTCTCTTATGTTCAGGCATCGTGAAAATATTCAGTCAGTATGTAAAATAAGACAGTGAAAGATTAATTAATCAGCTGATCGGCAGACATTAAAATTAGTTTGAAGCTTGGTAAATGGCATTTGGAAGAAGGGTGATGATCCCGTGAGAAACAGCGATCACTGCCTAAAGGCAAGGCATTAACACCTTAATTGGATAAGTAGCGTACTGCAGACAGTGTATTTAGTGGATCTCCTGTGCAGTGGGAGG
Organism: Neoniphon sammara; assembly: GCA_900302535.1. Lineage (NCBI taxonomy): Eukaryota > Metazoa > Chordata > Actinopteri > Holocentriformes > Holocentridae > Neoniphon > Neoniphon sammara. Next base: position 11,347 of record OMKZ01050565.1, on the reverse strand, counting down.
ACACTGTAGGTGTGGCACATATAAGGAAAATACTTCTTGTCGGCACATTACCTGACCAGATGTTGCAGGACGTCTCACACTCGCTGATTTGCCTTTTGATCCATCTTGCATCAAAATAGCGCAGACACTTTGGGATGAAGCAACAATGCAAGTTTGTACATTACAAGACTCAACGCCAAGGAGCTGCAGAGTTTCAAGAAGACCTCAAACAGGAGTTGCCAAGATGTTGAAGTCTAAATGCAAAAACAACAACAACAATTATGGATCAGCTGGCTGCAGTTTTTGTTTGAACATGCATACGGGCAGATGGAAAGAAGAAGACAACAGCTAAGGTTTGGGTGTGTACGTGGTTAGGTCGATCGCAACTACAAACAGAGTTGGAGGTGAGAAAGAAAGTTGCCATAATAAAAGGTGCAATCAGGCCCGCTACGTGTCTGCTTGTCTGTCTGCTTTGCAGTAAACAGAGGGGCGGAGCTTAAAGCTGGCAGAAAAGGCTTTGAGGCAACAGTGGGAGCCAGTGAGTGGCTGTGACTGAAAGGATGGCATACTGACTGTGGCACAAAGATGTGCCAGTGCCTTCACTCTCACACCACAGGGTGAGAAACGCATGTGCTGGTTTGTCAGTATACTGGTGTTAACCTGTTGTCATTGTTGTTGATGGTGCATTTAGAAGTTATTGGGTTATGTTGTGAACTACAGAGAAGCCTCACAATCGGTGCAGAGTGGAGCAGGTCTGTTAAGTGCTGACAGTGAGTGTGGAGGGCCATGGCTCTAGGATGCCAGTAATTAGTGTTGAGCCTCATGGAGCCTTGTGGGCCTAATTCAATGAAGCATCTGTGATTGAACGTGCCCAATTGATAACAAGATATTGTTATACCACTCTCTGTGTATGAGGAAATGCTTTCACAACACACAATAATGAAGTATACAGTGAATATATGGTAAGTGTTACTTTCTGATGATGAACGCTCACAGTGAAAATATCAGTCAGTTCAGTCTCGTAATCTAATATATAATCGAACATCAACCCCAGAACAATCACACAGGATGGCAGTCTTCTTTAACCTAAGAGGACTCCTATTGAAACGAACTGCGTGCCATGATGTGGCGAGCTGCGGTTGATTAATTCCAAACTTTCTTTGTTTTGGAGTCATCTAGGTGGACATTTTAGGTGACAGCAGCATCTGTTACCAGGTTCAGCATGGCACCCAACGCCATGGAACTATAACAAGCCTGTGTTCACACAATGGAGTCAGTGAACTATTGTACATTGAACAGCAGAACAATTAATTACAGCCACTGTGGTATGATGTTTAAATGAAATAAATTTCCCATTAAATTGTCTTGGGAAATATCAAGCAACTGAACTGCAGAGAGCAGCGCTCAGCATCAGCAGGCAAGGGGAGAAAGTTGATGTTTTGAATAATTGCAACAACATAGTCGGCATTAAAGACCGAAAATACACACACTCGAGAGGGGAGCAGAGCAACTGTGAAAGCCATTATTTTACCTTTTGAGCAGTTACTAGTTTATTCATTTTGCTAACTACTTATTCTTCAGGATAAAAAACAGATTTAAACAGCCATTCTTAATAAATATCCTTATAATCGTAGTCATGTTATAATCTTAGTTATTTCCCCAGACTAGAAGAGTGACTGCAACAATAACACTGTTTTTAAAAGCCAGTATATAGAATTTCATGTATGGTTATTCATTATGATTTATTAAGAGGAGGATACAGCATTGTGATACTAAACCATATGTTTGAACACTATCCAGAATTATTATTTCTGTCTTGTTTGCCTTTCATATAGCTTTCAGAGTTTGCTTATAAGACACAATATCCTATAATATATAGAAACCAAACATGAGTCCATATTAGACAGTAGTGCGGTTTAGGTGCTCAAGGGATATGATTTATTGGAGTGGTATAAACTAAAGCAACAATGAACATACACATGCGCGCAAGTCCAATCTCAATAATACCATCCAGCGTCTCTTAGGGGATAATCCTAATACTGGTGCAAACAACTCACATCATGGCCATAAGATGACATAAATTACTCAATTTAGTGGTATTGACTTTTATAAGTAGGGATCAATTACTTTGATAGGACAGGTTATTTTGAAAAGACTAGAATCTGTATTTCAGATGCTTCTTAAATGCTGCGTAAAGGTCAGAAAATGTTATGGTCAAAATATTAAATGAGCCACAATTTAATATGTTGAAGGCCAGGAGATGTGAAATACAGTTTTATGTATACTGAAGCTTTAAAACTGAATTTTCCTTCCAAAGGTTGGGTAGTCGATTGAGAAATGCAAGCAGTCAACACCACATTTAAATCGGGTGCCTAAAAAAAGGAAAGGAAGATGCTGTAAAGAGAAATGTGGATCCAGGTTGTCATTTTCCCTCCTCCTCAAAAGCAGCCAAGCAAGCTAAGAAACGGGTGCTTCTTCCAGCAGACAGGGCCCCTCAGTGGCTCGGGTCCCACGGGGCTCATCTAAGTAGCGTTTTGAGACGGGTACACTGGGATTTCTCCCGAGGGACCTGAGAGCTGGCAGCCCAGTGGACGAACCATAAACTCTCACTACAGCTGTGCGAAACCAGGCACCATGCAGGAGACACACGCTGCATACTTACTGCATGGATGGGGCATATTTACAACATGTCAGCAGCAAAAAAAGGAGACATATTACACTGTCATGATTTTTATGATCATCATTGGGTGAAGAAAACATTGTGAAACTGTGAGAACTACTTTCACATGTAAGAGCGGAGTGATACAATCAGAAAACAAGCTCAGTTTTTATTCCTCCCGCCCCCATTTGATTGACTGTTCAGCTGCACCTGTTGTCCCCCACTAGGCTCAATAACAATTTTTAGCAAGTGAGCTCTACAGCAATGTTAGCTATGAAAACATTAGCTAACATGTTGCAGCACTATAAGAGCCGTAGCTATTTCAGTTCTAACAAGCAGGATATTTTCACTTTGCTGGACAGTTGGTTGGTCTTACCAGAGTCCAGACAATATTGTTACCCTACAAGGTGAACTAAAGCGCACCCAGCCCTGCTGGAATGGATTACTGTAGAAAATACAGCCCCTAAAACTCCATTTTATTACAGGTATTGAGTTTTAGGAACTCTCTAATCTTGGTGGATGATGAAGATAACACTCTAGAATAATACTAAATAAGATAATCCTCATTTTTAACCGGGTTTACCATCCCTTTCAGTACATTTATTGGCCCTAAAGGGAAACTCATTTTACAGCCAGGTGTAAAAGCATAATAAGCATAGCAATGTAAAGGACAGACTATATACACAGTGTATGTTACCCACACCATCAAATCCGTTGAAATTAAAAGTGAGTATTAGAGTTCAACAAACCTGTGGCCCTGGGTATGAAAGAAATTTTCCATCTATTGCATCTTGCCAGAAAATCCTGAGAATACTGACTCCAAGTGTCATAGCAGAAATATTTTTATTCCTGTTATAAGGATATCAATCAAATGTACTATCCTCTGCAGTTCCTCCAACTCAGTATCAGTTGCCGAGATGCAGTCAGACTGAAATTTGATTTTCAACAAATGCAAATAATAAAATAGGGGTCAGTATGTGTAACCCAAATCAGATTTTGTACAGGCAGTGTGTGATGCGAAAAGTTATTGTATGTAACTTCTGTGGTATTAATTGTGAAGAGTTTTATTTATTTTATTTTTTTTTACTTTCCACAAACTTACTGATGAACAGTCACTCAGCAGATGCGTTTCTAATATTTTTCTTCCTTGGCTTGGCATCAAAAGAAATAGGAATCGCATTAAAGTTTTAATTAAATTCAGGTGGAGCTTAATTCAAGCCTTTTTATATCAATGGAAAAGACCAATGTGGGAAGAGGGTGTTTTTTACATTTAGCCACTGCTTCTCTGGCAAGATTTATAGTCATTTTTATCAGCTACCACTTATTCAGCTCTTTCATTTAGAACCAGAAAGATAAACGTTGTGATTGATTTGGTGACTCACATTTGCCATGAAGTTCTCACTGTTCCTGAGTTAATATTCATTTTGCATCTCAAACTTATCACCCTTTTCAACCCCTTTCAGAAGGTTATTGCTTTTAAACTTCAGGGTAAACTCTAATTGAAAATAGTTTATTATCATTTTAAAGGACACGGGATGCTTTCATGTTGAGGTTTCTCAATCTTTGACCTTATCACCAGCAACAATAAAGTAAAAGCTCCTGTGACAAGTTGTTTTCCATCTACATAACCACCTTTTTCAGATGAGATCAAGGGCAAAAGTAATGCCGTGTAAGCTAAGCAACAATTTGCCCCTAGTGTATTAAGATAGAGAAGCTTCATTAGCCTGTATACTCACAAAATACTCACTCTAAGACAAATAGGATTCAATCTGTGGAGTGATTTACCACCAAATGTGCAATGTGCCAGTATTGAGTATATTTGAAACAAGTAGCACCCTTTTCCCATCCTAATTTCATCCTTTCAGTGCCACCTTATTTCCATCATCTTGCAGATGTTTTTCTTTACCTTTAATGACAGTTACACGATTGCCTATCCCGGTGAATTTTCCTGGTTGGCATACACATCTCTTGCTGGTTCATGGGTAGTGATGAGCTGCTTATTCTCCGAGCTAGACAACATAGCGCCCCGAGCCATTCGGTATGCAAACAAACAATTGACATGGCCGCTCGACAAGGTGCCACTGGGGATTCCCCTTCAGCTAGCGCAGCAGGAGCAGGTATAATGTCAGCCTCGCCTGTGACTTTAAAAATACACTCAGGCAGATAGACGCCGCAGTCTTCCACCTAAAAAATGATTTCCCTGCAGGCCTGTCAGAGGGCAACAACATGAAATAAAAAATAAAAAAAATAACAGGACAAAAAAAATGTGAAGGGAAGATTGAGAGGCCTGCGGTTTGTTTGTTTTGCGAATCAGCCTTCACAAATTTGGAGGGAGAGAGGGAACATAATACCAAATGATGTTTGCCTGACATGCCGTTGTCTGTCTGTCATTGATAAAAGTTGGGACCACAGATATTTAAATGTGAAGCGCGGATGTTTTTCTCCTATCGGATAACTGTCTGATCGGGATTTGCTGGTTGGAATCACATGAAAACAAATCTGAGGGCTCGGGTTGCTCATGAATTATAGTGGCACGTTTCTTCCTTTGCCTTTTCTGTAGACGCCGCAGATGATACCCTAATCCCTCTGTGCTGTCTATGCAAATCACATGTCGCTGCGTTGATATCAATGCTCCTGCTAGGCTCTGGCTGGACATGAAGCTCTCTTGTTGTATACATCAACTGTGACTCAGAGGACTATCGGGCGTATGCAGCGCTGCTGTGTGGGTGTGAAGGAGATACACTAACACAGCCATCTGAATAAATTGGTCTGAATAAACTATACTGTATCTGTGCCCTTCATCGCTCAAAGATACTGATGACGCATTGTGTTTGAACTACAGGCACAATCAAAGCCGAGAAATGTCATCAGCTGACAATCAACTGCGAGCACTCTGAAAGCTCCCTGAAATCTTCACCATGTTGCTGGTTCACATAACTTGACCTTAATTCCTGATATAACCGTCTGAGTTTGAAGGGTTCAGGATGGAAAGAGAGCAACGCATCAACAAATCATATATGACAAGTTTTGTTCTTCTTCCAAGGGGAAATGCATAAATGCAATGAAAAGAAAAGAAATGGATGAAAATATGGATGTTCATTTCCTCTTGGGAGTGGAGCCTCAGAACTTTCCTCTTTCAAGTCGAATCCAATACATTTTCACTCTGAAATAACTTACTCCGGTTGAAGCAATTCATAATTCATTGAATGAAAACTGACCCCTGTCAATATTATTGTATTATCTTAGCCTGTGTCTGACTATAAAAATGCAGAGGATAATTATCATAATACATTTCTATGTTCTTGTTTTTTTTTATTTCATTTTGTTTTTGTACTTTAGTGGAATTTAACTCCCTCAAATAAGGTTTCCTTTTCTGTGGGTAACTCTGTTTTCCTATAAACCACTGAATATGACTTCACTGCCACAGTACATGGTGTAAATACTGTACGATGCAAAGTGGACACAGTATCATCAGCAGGTGCACATAAACTTTTTAAAAGCATTCACTGTGTGTGCTGCACTAGGCTTTAGGAAATGTAGCTGTAGGTCTATTAGCATATCCCTGCATTTGGTGTACAGCCAAAATAAGAGAGATCAAAAGATTCCGACTAAAGCTTGCAACTCGTTTCATGAACGCTCCCAAATATAATAACAACGTTTTGATCCCACACGGGATCGTTGTCAGGCTAAAGTGTGTACTAGCAGGTGTCTACAGACGACTGCAATCCTCCCCGGCCCTGAGTGCGATCAAAACATACATATTATAATCACTCACTGGTATTTGATATGATACCCACCCTACCCAACATCTCAAACATAAAATAGCAGTTCATTTGTTTGGATAAGACATAAAAAAGTATAGCATTTACACAATATACAGAAATACATATTCAGGAGTATTTGTCATATCGCCCTCGTCTAACTATGAAATATTCATATTCGTTCCACATATCTCAAGAATACAAAAAAAGCATTCACATGTTATGTCCCACTGTCCAAACACTAAAGCTGAATAATTAATTTAAATATTGTCAAAATCGCAGCATTGCCAAGCGCAACATCAAATCACAGGAGCTGCAATTTGTTGATAAAGGTGAAGTGTGTGAATAAACATCGTTATAAATGAAGTATTGTGGTGCTACAGAGACGCCCTGGCCTACAAATCATGTTCTCCAGATGTAAGAAAGCGTGTTTATTTGGCACAATAAATCACATCAGCATAATTTTAATAGGTTTTTTCACTGAAAATGAAAATATGATGCAAAACTGATCATTCCCGCTAGAATTGTGAATCATATCACCATCGCAATATCTGCACACATTGCAATATAATTGCAACGTGTGTTTTGTTTTTTACCATATAGTTCAGCCCTACCAAACACCATATGATATTCCTATAAGAAAGTCTGAATATCAAAGGCTTCATTAAGACCAGCTGGTGCCATTCTTCCACAGTACATCCAGTCTAGATTGTTTTTTTTCCAATAGTACCTCCAGGCACTTCCACTTATGACTGGAAGCTATTCAAATCACGGTGTAGGGATAATTACTATTCTAGCTGTCATGAAGTTGGGTGTGTTTAAATAAAGCACACACATTACCAGCAATTACATCCACTGCACTTTCACTGATGTGGAGAAGCTGTGGGCTCAGCCACAATACATTTCCAAAGTATTGTTGCACTTCAAATTTCAACACGCTCAAACAGCAATTAGAACTTATCTTGTTTACCGTCCAAAAGAGTTTGGTGTCACAGTCGAGACTGGGGGATGGCAAAATAGTCCTCGCTACCTGTATGATTGCATAATCCCATTTTACAGTAGTGTCAAGACTCTACCCAAGCATAAACAAAGCTGGTGTTGCGTGAGAAAAGGTTTCTCAAAGCCACATGGTTGCCTCTGATACCGGTCAGGCACTGAGCTGCATCAGTGAGCAGCCGGGCTCTGACTTTCAGATTGCTGCAAGACAAACAGCCCAGAAGTCAGTGGGATCACCAGTGGAAGAGAAAGGGAAATAGAGGGAGAAAAAAAAATAAAATGTGGAATAAGAAAACCCAAAGCCTGACTTCTGAAGCTGCAGGATCGGGACAAGCTGCTGCATGAACTCACAACCCAGAACAAATACTGTACATTTACAAGAACTAACCTGCAGAGCTTTGCACTATTTCGGGCAGTAACATCTTCTAGTAAAGTACGACTGAAATGTAACCAAAATTATGAATTTGCTGCCATTGTAAACCATAATTTACAGCAGCGTTTACTTTTGAAACACTGATTAAAAGCAGGCACGTTTCCCCCTGAAAATGGAGACATTGCAAACATTTTGGAATGAAACGCTTCATTTCCCGTTCACCGTACTTCACTGATCTCGTCTCGGGCTTATCTGCTGGAATATAGACAGCCTGTAGCTTCCTAGTCCCGAGGGGAGTGGTCCAGGCATATACATGGTCCTGCAGGAAGCCCTCAGGTATGGAAGATAATTGATACCTCCAGCAGGAGAGAGCCTCCTGCTTAAATATGGATAAACATCAGGATCCCACAGGACTTGCTTATCAACACATGCTGTAGCTGTCACCCGCGCATCATCCTCTTGTATGTTTATGCGAACATGCCACAGTGCAGTAATGGTGTTGTATACAGCGCTAGTCCAAGTCTTCACATTTACATGATCCTGATTCTCCAAGGACAGAGAAACAAGCAGCAAGTTGCCAGCCGCATGTTTTACTGCTGTGATCTACTTTGTTATTACAGCTACCTTGATTGAGCCAAAAATACCGAGGCAGTAAAACAACAGTAATGAAATAATAACCTGACTTTACAGCCGTACGCAGCGAGGAAACTGTTGAGCGTTCTTAGATGAAAACAAGCCTGTTTTTTTTCCTCCCCGCCCCGTCTCTGATTTGCCGTAAACGCAACTGATGTTTATTTCTTTTGGAAATGAGTTATTGGCATATTCTCAAATCTGAGCTTTCCCAATCCCCCCTCTCGCAGCTCTGCACGACAGCTCAGCGATCAATCACTGGCATTTCTCTTCTTTCCTCCTCGCCTCTATCCCCTATAGTGTGTAGCGTATGAGTCAGCCCAGATTTTCAAGAATTAGAAGCTTATAGTATCAGGGCTGCGTCGACAAAGGATATTTACTTTGCTCGTACTGCTCATTTCAATAACTCAGAGACAATGGTCAACCAACTATGGATAAGCATAAACAGCCCTCTAAATGCTTGTGGTGTGAAAAAATGTGTTTTGGAGTGAGTCACGAGGAGAGATCTACATGCTGATACTACAGTTTGCATTTTGATTAAATTGTTTATTTAATATTTTATCCGTAATGCTAGGAAATGTGTACTGTAATATGCTCGCTCTTAGCAGTGGGAAATGATGAAAAGTGATGAAAGGACTGAGATTATTTTCCTTGATTCTGCAGACCGTTGGGGGATTGCGCTTGGCAGGCTGGTGAGAGGGGAGGCTTAAATCTAATAGAAAAGTCCATGGTCTAATACCTGTTTGGTCCGAAACTGCTGAATAGGAGTCAAATTCATTTATTAGGCTGCGTCTCTGTCACCCACTTCCCAATTTTGTGACTTAGAAATGGTCAGCGTTTTCCTTTAAGAGTGTCAAATTTGAATGAGGGCATTATGCCTCTTTCTGAGCCTGACTCTCTCTCCAAAGGCAACCCGCCGCGGCGTAAATGCCTCGTTAGGCATCAGGGAAATTTCTCAAAGGATAACAACCATCGCCCACAAGTTGGGATTGGCGAACCAGCTCAGACGAGATTTATAACTGCCCACACTTGTCCAAGCGCTGGTAATAAAGTCACCGATAATACCCATAAAACAAAAAGGGTGCTTTGTAACCAAGGAAACAGGAACATACATTCCAGGGAGAACTGGCCATCATCATTCTAAATGTCAACAAGACAGACATTATCAAATAGAGCGGAATAAGAGACGCAATTACGTCCAATCATTTGAATAGATGGCCATCCTGTATGATGTGTCAAGTTATTGCTGCTTACATTTGAAAATGTAAAAGTTTGTTATTCTAAAACAGCACCACCTCATTGGATGCAGCCTTTGCCTTCTAATCAGTAATAACATTGAAAAATTGAAGGTCAAAATAATTTCCTTCAATTTTGCTTGTAATGGATAAACTATTACTGTTTAGCAGTATATCATTGTTGCTTATTGGACAGTGGCCTTTAATAATAGCTTGTGGTTTATTGTAAAGGCCACACTTTCATCAAGCCAAACCTCCTTAATGCCCTGTGTAATAGAAAGTAAGACTTTAATGGCCATCGCTCTGCACCTTGGAAAATAACCTATACTACCATTTGTTTATTGATAAAATAAACAAAAAACGACTGTGACATAAATCATTTTTTTTTGCTGACTGCTGACATTTAAGCCTGAGACATTTCCTCTGTAGAATTTCCGGCTAATTCATCATTTAAAAGGCTGTTGCATGGAATACCACTTGTTGACTGATAAAAAAACAACACCACATTTCAAATGTTCAGCAGAAATAAGACAAAAACGAAGCGGGCCAGGGAGACTGGGCTTCTTATTTTTTTAAGAGAAATCCTGAGTGAGGATCTGCCTCTGCCAGCCTTTGAAGGGCAAGGCAAGGACGGAGAGGCGGGCGCCAGCAGTGAGGGCGATCCTCAAACAAACGCCTTCACCGGTGAGGGGATTAAGCCTTGGGCTTTGAGAGTGAGAGTGGGATTGAACTGTGCAGCCCTGCTGAAAATACAGCAGCAGCACCTTTTTTTCTGAGTGTTCTCAGATGCCTCAGATTGGACCCTGCATATGCCAAAAAAAAAAAAAAATCCAGGCTCTTTTTTATTGAACTTGTTAAAAGCAATGTTTCCTGATTCCATTGAGGTGCAAATGTTTGTATCGAGTAGATCTGCTTGTCCCTGACCTTGTCATAGCATTGTATTGAAGACTTGAGGGCTTCCATCGATCACGCAGTAGTGCCAGCCCAGCAAAGAAAATCAAGAGCGTCTCACCACCCAAACTGTAAAAAAAAGAAAAAAGGGGGCAGATATGAGGCTGTGTAAAAGACCAAGCAGTGGGGAAAGCATCCATACATTGTGCACAGATCCTGGATATTGGATTGCCTTGTTGACAAGATATACCTTTCTACACACAGGCCAGATTAACACAAGCCGTGTTCCCTCACTATCTCTTATTTCTCTCTCTCTCGCTCCACACTGAAGGAGCTACAGTACAATGTTGAGGGGGAAAATTGAATGAACAAGCCTGCCCTGGGAGACTAATAATATCATGGATCCTGAGTGCTTGCTCTCTGCGATGAGGCCTAACAGAAGGCTTGACAGGAGAAAATGATGTGTTGTTCTCTGCCGGCATAACGGTCCTGGGCCCCCTCACTAGATTGCAGCCGAGACATGAAGTGTACATAAACCACAGGTTTTTTGGATCCTCAAGGGTCCACCGGGGGAAAAGAAAACCTGTAGAGCAAGTGAAATGAGTGACACTGAGGACTGATTGGGGCTGCTGGAGATGCTCGAGTACCATGTGTGCACGCATGTGTTCAGTCACTCACTCAACACATACAAATAGAAGGGGAGAGGCACTCACTTAGAAGCAGCTGGGAATTCAAGACACTTCAAATGAAGTACAGCAAATTACCTTGAATTCTTAACATTACCATGAATATTTCATTTCTCAGCTTATGTTTTGCTTTAGCA
>OMKZ01050561.1:0-13524 GCA_900302535.1 Neoniphon sammara | reverse complement strand
TGGAGTTCTGTATAGCAAGGATAAAATAGGCTGTTGACTATATATTTTTATAGTTTTATTTTTAAGTTATCTTCGCGGTTATAACATATGTAATACAAGCCATATATATTTTCAAAATTTTATTCCAAATTGTTTTAATTTTATTTTATTTTCCTTTTTATTCTATTTTATTTTATTGTATTTTTATTTATTTATTTAAATACTGTCAGGCTCAATAGCGGGCCGTAGTCAAGTTCAAAGTAAATTATAGGCCTTGAAGGCGATAAAATGTTGTTGACATTAAAAACCGGTCAGACAGACTGACTCTTCCGAGCCTCGGGCCACGACGAGCCTCTCCTCCCCCTCTCTGCCTCACAAACACAAAACAAACCACCTTCATCTGCAGCTAAGACGCCATCTTGCGGCTAATTAGATAACTGCAACCATTTAAAAAAGACAGGTTTCTTTTGGGTTTTTTCCTCTCATTAAGATCATACATTTTCAATATAACGAGGCAAATTTATGCAATTCTGACTGTATTATGAATGTTTTCCTTGCTATTTTTTATTTTCCTCATAGTCTGAGTTCTATAAGGATCACTCCAACTCCAAATATATGAGCCCATAAAGAAGAATATTGCCTTTTAATTTGAAGCACAGATTAAACACACATACACACATACATCCATGGGTCTTACTTGCCCCCACACACCTGCTGTCCCCACCTCCTCGCGTTCTTTCGTTCTTCTTCATACAAACCCGCTGAACACACATACTAGCACACACAATTTAGAAACTGGAAAATGGTTTCCACATGTTTTCCAACACGAACCATAGTCATAATTTAACCGAAACTTTGGCCCCCAGCTATATATATTTTTGGAACTGACATCAGATGACATGCAGCAGCCATGATAAATGAGATGATGTCTCAATTCTTACATCATCTTCTGAAATCAAAGATGTACATGAGGAACATCATTAGCATTTTCTGCTTACAAATACCTTGTTGCTCCCTCTCTTTCCTATCCTCCCCTTCCTGTCATCTTTACTTGTCTTCCTTCTCCCTCTGCATTTTTCTGGCCTCATCTCTGCGTCCGTCTCTCAGGTGAAACACCTCGAGGACGAGAACAAAGTGCTCGAGACCAGGCTGAAGATCCTCCAGGAGCAGGAGGACTACAAGGGCAAGATCAACGACATCGTGAGGCACCTGGAGAGCGAGCTGCAGCAGCAGGTCGAGAGTCTGAGCCGCGACCAGAGCAAACTGGAGGCCGAGCTGGTCAAGAGCCAGGACGAGGTGGAGCAGACCAAGATGAAGTCAGTAGACCATGGAGAAGGGGGGGGGGTAGATTGATAGATAGATAGATAGATAGATAGATAACTTTGTGCAAACATTTCTTTGAGGCAGAGCTGTTTTGGATGTTGACTTAGCGTGAATGGATTGTACTTATTTATTAGTGCTGTAAGGATTAGTCGATTAATTGTCGATTGACGGAATTAATCGATAATCTTTTTTTTGTCGTTTATCAGGCACAAACATGGAATATTTTTTTTAGTTTCATGTCAGTATATGAACATTTGGTTTCTTTTTGGGCTAGAGATCAGACTAAATAAGCAATTTTAATAATCAGTTTGGTCTCTGTAACTTGATAGGCATTTGTTATTATTTTTGACATTATGTAGATTTAATTAGTTGATTAATTGAAAAAAATGAAGAGTATATTAATAATTAATTAATGACAATAATTGTTAGCTGCAACTCTATTATTTATTTTTCAGTTTGTAGCAAGGTAAGTCTTCAACATACAAGCTGTCTCCTCTTCATTGGTCTTCAGTCTAATGTTGTTTAGCCAGAAAAATCAGATTATTTGGCCCTGCCCACCACTGTTTAACTCAACCAATAAGATCATTGGTATTTCCACAGCAGCTCTGCCACCAAGAAATGGTTGTATAGTCAAGAATCCTGTGTTGTGTCCTGTGTATCTTATGTTTTCAGTCTAATTAAAGAAGCTTCTTGACCCCACTAACAAAGAATAAAGAGCAGGATAAGCAGAAATAAGAGGAACAAAAGATGAGACACTGGGCACGTGGTGTCTGATCTTGGAGAACAGATTGTTTAAAGAACATTGAAGCAGGCAGGCACTGAGAAAAATTAAAACATGTATAAGATGCTGTAGGCAAAAATTGAGTTGATAAAAGTCCATGTGGAGTCAGTGAGCCTCACATCTTCCTGCACTAACACATTTTCTCACGCCACACCGATCTCCACTGTCCGTTCCCCCACCTGGTTCCATGCTGTTGAGGCCAGGCTTACCATTCATCAACCTTAAGCTCAATTCTTAGGGGTTGGCTCAGGTTCATGGAGGGTCCTGCACTATGTCTGAGGGTAAGACTGGAGGATGTGTAATGCACACACACACACACACGAGAGGCTGTGGATTTTAGGAAAATATGTAACTTTGAGGGAAGAGGGCCAAGGACTGAGGGCAGGACACATTCATCCTGCGCTGTTTTCCACAACATTGCAATATGGCCGTCCTAACTCAGTCTGGATCTGCTCAGCATATGTTCACACTCACACAGCTTGCACAGCGGGAGCAATTTAGCAATTCAGTAGGCACCTGTCGGCTTCCATGGCTGCTTCTCTCTGTTTGTGTCTATCAAAAGGAATGCTATCAATAGTGAGCATTAATTTTTTCTAAATTTTCAAATTGGTTTCAGGTATGAGGAGGAGTTCCAAAAGAAAACCGAACTGGAAAATGAGTTTGTCGTCACCAAAAAGGTGAGAATACCGGCCTGCCTCCATTTATAACATGTCAAAAACACACTGCCTTGTTAAATAACCAATACGGCGATGGACAAAGTACCTTGGAGTTAAAATGCAGACACACAGAAGCAGATGTAAGATATAAAATTCTTAAATGGAAGTAAAGCAAATGGCTCAGTAAACCAGCAGCCAGATAAAAGTGACTGATATATAAACCAGACTGACTGGCAGACTGATTAGTGATGAGGAACACCTGGGCTGACTGCAGACAGGAAACAGGTGTGTTGTGGTGGGAAACAGCAGGACCTGAAATACAAGATGTTGTCATTTATAGATACTGAATAATGCATTTTAGTTAGTGTATATATTTTTAACCAACGTGGATTCATATTTTGTAAACAAGTTCTCCAAAAGCACTAATCTCACAAATTGTTCAGCTTGTTCATGTCATACATATGTGCATCCGTGTGTGTGTGTGTGTGTGTGTGTGTGTGTGTGTGTGAGTGACAGGAGGTAGATGAAGGTCACATGGGCACAGTGGACCTGGCTCTGGAGGCGGAGGACCTGATGGGAGAGCTGGAGTTTCTCAAGCTGGGCCACGATGAGGTACGACTGATTGACAGGCCACCTCAGCCAATCAGATCACACACTATTATATCACTATTTTTCCAATTGGCCAAATTTAAGGTCAAAATCAACTATAAAACGGCCACTGAATGACATGAAATAGAGCAGGGAAGAAGTGCATGAAAATTAATTAATTGAAATTCTCACTAACGCTCTGTTCCTTCCGTCTTGTCATCTAAAGGAGATCAAGGAGCTGGAGTCGCAGGTGCAGAACGAGACCGTGGTTGTTCACGACACCAGCAAACGGGCGCTGGACATGGACGAAATCATCGAGAACGTCAAGGCGCAGTACGCCAACATGGCCGCCCGCACCAGGGAAGAAGCTGAGCAATGGAACCAGAAGAAGGTGAGGAGGAGGAGGAATATTTATATTATACTATTACTAATAATAATCATTCTTATAAAAAGTATCACCAAACAAGGAATTATAACAATGTTTGCACCTTAATTACTTTTTTGAATCACTTTATGCATGTTTTGTTGCAGATTTTCAGAGTTATCGTACTGGACAGAAACCAGTAAAATAGACACTGCTTGCAAGATATTGTAAATGAAGTATTTTCAACTTAACATTTATTTAAACTATTCATAATGTAAAATTATAAGTTGCAAAAAAGAAATAGACTCAAATTCCGAGAACATCTCGGAAAATCTGTCGGAAAGTGAATCATAATAATGCATAATGCCCTTTTGTTCCCGTCACTAAATTAAAATAAATAAAATTACATGTGAAGTAAGACATTTTTGAAAAACAGAATGAAAAAAAAAATACGACCACAACCGTGTGACCCATGTTGTCGTTTTGTCCGCTCTCCCTCTCAGATGGACGCTCTGGTCCTCACTGCAGGAAAGCATGAGCAGGATGTTCGTGATGTAAAGAAGGAGATCGCAGACCTGCTGCGCCTCATCCAGAGGCTCAATGCAGAGCTGGAGGCCCTCAAGAAGAAGGTCTCACACACACACACACACAAAAATCTCATGTAGGTAGCTTGCTTTTCATAATACATATCCATGTGGTTGAGATGAGAGTAGATCTTTTTCACAGCAGCCATTTTGACATGAAATAGTAGGTAAACACAGGTGTTGCTAATCAAATTAAGTAAGAATCCGTTCTATTTAGATACAGAACCTTAATTAATATCATCAGTAACACTTGTATTTACCTATTTCATGGCTGTTTCATGGCTGTGAAAAAGGTCTATTGAGCCTCAGTGCAGCTTTTTGTTGTTCACACTGATTAGAAAATATCAGATCTGTGTCACATAAAATCAGAATAGAGGCACTGCCTTTGCATCACAGACCTCCTAACAGTCATGACTAGCTCCATGATAGAGGTTTCAGTTGAAATTCAGTGGGGAAAAAAATAGAAGAAGAAAAAGAGAATAAAACTGTGCTGATGTTACACGGAAAAAGGAACTTGTCTGTTAAAGACAATTTCCAGTGTAGGAGACTGTGATAGGGATATATAATAATCTTTATTTACACAGCAACAAAAACTAAGAATAGATCCAAAAAATAAAATGTAGGCCTATAGCGTATAAATCACAACAGAAACTAATACAGTAAAATGACAAATCAACTACAAAACAAGAAATAGAAAATTAACAAAAATATCTAAAAAATATTATTATTATTAAAAAAAAGACGAATAAAAATGCATTTTGAGAATCTAGACGTCAAACTTACTACTAGTTAGCTACAGATAGCTCGAAGCTATCTGTAGCTAACTAGCAACTGGGCTATTCAGCAGAGCAACTGAGGCAAATGCAACTATTAGCCACTGCTAATGCTAGCTTCTACTTTTTACATTAGCTTTTAAATCAGCTGTGTTATAGGACAGTGACAGTTAGCTAACCCCATGGTTAGCTAGTAAACAAACTGAACACAAACATTTATCAGTCAGAAATAGCTTAGAAATTAACCTTGTGTTTTAATTTTGTTGACATAATTCCATCACCTGAAATGGCTTTATTGGGATGCTTTGCT
This sequence comes from Neoniphon sammara, assembly GCA_900302535.1. Lineage (NCBI taxonomy): Eukaryota > Metazoa > Chordata > Actinopteri > Holocentriformes > Holocentridae > Neoniphon > Neoniphon sammara. Next base: position 8,166 of record OMKZ01050561.1, on the reverse strand, counting down.
CCTTTGCTGAAACTTTGCTCCTTTGCAGAAAGAGTCCCTGCAGAGAGACATTGTGGCTGCAGAGGCAGAGGGCCTGAGGAACCTGGAGCAGGCCCGGGACAACATCGTCCAGGTGGAGGAGGCCCTGAGGCAGGCCAAGCAGGACATGGCCCGACAGGTGCGCGAGTACCAGGAGCTGATGAACCTCAAGCTGGCCCTGGACATCGAGATCGCCACCTACCGCAAGCTGCTGGAGGGCGAAGAGAGGAGGTGAGCGAGCAGGGGAGGAAGAACAATGGGTGTTTGGTTTGTTTACTGTGTGTCAAAATAAACACAACTAACTATTTGCACTAACAATTATCTCTCCTCTTCCATATTTATGAAGAATGAATGACCTCATGCGTCAAGCAGGTAAGAACCACTCTGTTTCTTCTTTGACATTTTTTAAAGGACAAATCAGTTTTAAAGGAAAGTTTCATTCAACAATTGTAAAGGGAGAAATCCATTGCAGAAGACGCAGAGATACCAGTGTCCTCAACTGATACTTTAAAAGCAGAGAGAGATGATTTTACTTGTGCAAGTTGGACAAACAAGCATGACAGTTTCAGCCAGGAAACTCTTGCAGACCGCTGGCCAATGATCGGCTTACATGCAAATCACCATACACCAATCACAGCGTCTCCTAGCAACAAGGCGGGCTATTTAAACTGGGGAAGTCTGCTTTGCTAACTGCTATGCTTTGCTGCTGCTAAATAAGTTGCTGCTGCTGCTTGTTTGCCAACGACTACCAAATCAATCATAAAAGCTTGGATCTGCTTTTATGTTGATTTTTTGTTTGTTTGTTTTTTATGTTTTTTTTGTTTTGTTTTGTTTTGTTTTGTTTTTATGCATGGTGGATTTTGGGATCTCCCTGATTGGTTGGTTTAGTGCATTCAGTACATAAAAGTACTACTAAAACATCCAAATATCCAATCTGTGAGTTTCATGGCTGAATGAGAAAAGCCACCGTAAAGGGAAAGAAATTTTCAAGTCACATGGTTGGGAGTCAAAAAAACAAAAATAAAACAAAACAAAAAAAAAACAAAACAAGCCGATCTCATACTCACCAATATGTTCTCATGACTGATTTGTGTTTTGTGTCCAACTAAAATCAACCCTCTCTTTCGCTCAGATTTTTAAAACAAACCAAACAATCCAAGTCCTTACTTGCACGCAGACGATTACGAGCCACCGAAGCAACAGCCGCCAGCAAAGCCACTCCGCAACGGACCTCCTGTCGTCCCGGCAACAGCCACCCCCGACTCCAAGAGACGCCTGCTGATCCGAGTGGAAGTAGAGGCAGGCAGGGTCGTGTCTGAAAGCTCCCAGTACTATGATGAGTGACTGGACCTGACCATCACACTCCTCCATCAGCATTACAATTCCTTACAAAATGTGAATGAAAAACAGTGATGAAAACCTGTAGGTCAATCAGTATTTGCACTTCTCGAAAAACAAACGATACTCCATGTAATGTACCGATCAAATGGTCCCTTTGTGTGCTTTCTGGCTTATCTGGTCAAGTTAAGAGTTTAACAAGTACATACTGTCTTAGGAGAGTCAACATTTTTCCTGGAAGCCGTGCTTGAAGTTTTTGAAACGCTTTTATCTTCTTTGTTTACATTTGCGAAGACTCATGGGGGCGCTTGTATCAAATCTGACCCAACTATATTGTCTTCAGCTTTATTCTTATACTTTGGAAGCAAAATGGAAATGCGATGATGAAATTTGTGAAACAGAAGCACACACACTGTACCTAACGGTGTAAAGGTTTCTTGATGAAGTGCAGAATAAAAAAATGGGATCTTGTGGTGTTAAGCAGGTGTTTCTGTTGAATGTTCCACATGCTGAAGATAGAAACAAGCACATACATACGCAGAGATAAGCTCCCTGCAATCACTGGAGGTCACACTGTGGGGACGCAAAGTGTTCATATTCATATTACTCATATTGGGTGAAAACTGTATGTTATCAAAAACATGCAGTATGTTCTGATTAAAGACACGTGAGAAACATTTATTTAATGCAAGGAATACTTAAAAAAAGATGAAACTGAGAAATTATGGCTATTTGATAGCAGCACCTTTCTAAGCGTGGCACAGAAGAAGAACACTTCAGTGGTTCTCAACTTGTGGATTGTGGTCTAGAAATGGACTGCAGGTTGATTCTGAGTGGACCGAGAGTGTATGACTCCAATTTGTCCAAAATAATAATAATAATAATGATAATAATAACAACAACAACAATAATAAGAAGAAGAAGAAGAAATAAATAAATTAAAAAAAAATGGAGGGGAACCTAAAGTGTCAAACATAACAGCGCTGAACATATTAAACTTGTTTTTACTTACATTGAAGATAACAGCACAACAAGCCATGCTCAAGCCTTCAGTTTATCCTTTTCAGTAAAGCAGCTAATGCGTTATAGTGCTCTAATAAAAACAAAATTTCAGAGGCATGAATTAATTTCTAGTTGCTATTTCATTGGGCTTTAAGTCTTCAGTGCAGTTCCTCGTTTATTTTGTGTTTTAACAGTGCATGAAAGCATTTTGGATTCTTGCACTTTTCATTTTGAAAAATAAAACTGAATGGCTCTGAGGTTAGCCATAACTTCCTATGAACAAATGTGAACAAACCAACCTCAACAAACCTGAAATAAGTTTTTGTGAGTTTTGAAAATTTTCACTTTTTCATTTCTGTACAAGTACCTTTGTACCTTAAAGCTGAAATCCAGGACTTCTTATCCAGTTACAAATAGCTGTTATACTCATATGGATTGTGGAATCAATACCAATACTAGCATAGCAATTGACAGTATCATTAATATGGGAATTATTTGCCCAGGCTAGTTACCAAGCTTCTCAAAGAGCTTACACTGAAAGTAATTTTTGGCAAACCTGACGCACTGTACATACTTGTGGTGTACATAAATTTATTTACCAATTTCATGAAAAAGTGACCATCATTGAAAGTAAATTTATTTGGCCTGAAGATGCTGCCTTCTTTGCTGTAGCCTGAGTATCATTTCAAATACTTCTCACTGCCAGAAGGGTAGACAAAGCAGGGAAAACAGCGAAATCCTGGATTTCAGTTTAAAATAGCCTGGAGAAGAAAAACACAGGCAGTGGGTGTTGCACAAAATGTTCCCAAAGGCAGTTTCTCTGGTTCATAGATTTCAATCCAAGACAGGAAAAAGGAAATCAGCACTCTTCAAAAGGTGAACTTCTAATTTGATTTATTTTACATGCCTCAATAAAGAGTTTTCAACTTGGCAAACACTTGCATTCAGCTTGTTTACCAGGCCAGTAGACGAGTACAGTAAATCAAATTAGATATTAACTTTCTCAAGAGTGTAGACTTCCTTTTGTAATTTTTCAGCTTTAAATAATAATAAATGGCAAAGAAATCTGAAAGTAACTGTGAGTACAGAATACTTTGAGCTACTGAGTTAATCCCTGTGTTTAGGTACCTACTCACTATAATGAAACATATTTTTAAAGCAACTCACCCCACCCTTCATACGACTGCTTAAGTTTCTGCTTGAATGCGTGGTTTTAACAAACACAATGAGGACACACTATTCCCAAGTCATGTCTGGATCTTGTACAGTATGAACCAGATACTATCTTCAGTTTATGTCTAGAAGTTGGTGTGTTTGTTCTAGGTAAAAGAGCCAGAAAGAAATGGAGAGAGCATGCTGCCATCTTCACTTAGTGCACCTCTTCAACTCTGCCAGGCCCATCGGTGGGTTTGTCACCACAAAGGTATGCTGCGCACCCAAGCTTTCTTCAAACCCACAGAGTTTGATTTTAAATTCTAGAGGAGATCCCAAAGTTTCCAAAGATACCAAATCTGTCCTGCTGAATTACAGGGAAATGTGTATAAAATGATGCACAAGACATGTAGATATTTTCTATTTGATGTAATGCTGCAGCCATAAAACAATGGCATCTTGGCTTTGAATATTTCACTCAGTATAAGGGTGATGTAGCTTCAATGAAGCTGCAACCAGCAGATACACAATATGGATGTGAAAATGTTGTACAAAAAGGAGGAGAGACTTTGAAGCTACTTAAGGGAGAATTTAAGGGAAAATCAGAATTTAAGGGGTTAGATCAGCAGAGAGACTTTCTGAAGGGACATTTGTTCAGTTCAGAGAAAGCCCGGCAGTATTAATTTCCCCTGCCTTCCTATTTTCCTGGTTCACATCTTTCTTTCTTGCACGCACATACATGTGTAAGTGATTCATGCATGAGGAAAACATTAGTATGTATGACTTCTTCAAACAATGAAATCCTAAGATAAGTAACAGTAACACAGTCAGGAAAAAACACATCTGACTGACCCTATGGTGATAATCTATCTAAATGTCATGAAACAATTCAGACTTTGTGTGCTCTGCTTTTGCTGAAAAAAAAAAACTTCATGTTTGCATCAGGTGGTTGGCGTCTGATTTCATTTGACATTTTATCCAAATATGGCTGAAATTTGAACTTATGACTCTGCGTATTCATTTTCAGTTCAACTTTCACATCACCCAGACTTCCTATTTTAAGGGGAAGCCATTTACTTCAACTAAAAAAAAAAAGATAAGTTATTTTGCGAGCTGTAGTTTCCCCCTCATGTTTCTTTTCTGTGTGTTCTTGCTGCAGGTTTAATCTCCTCATGTCTTCTGGATGTATTATGGACTGTGAATGCATCTCTCTCCCCACTCGGCCCACATACCAGCATGTAGATAAACACTGGTGATGGGAAGTAGGAGTAAACACTGCAGGCAGGGGGGGTGACAGATGGAGAACATCTACAACCAGCGTAGCTGATGTTCACGGCGGTCTCCAAAAACTCTCAAGTCCACTCGTCAGCAAGAAAGAGCAACAAAAACAATGTCGTTTGAAAAGGGCTCAGTATATTTCAACTTAGATACAGGAGCACTTCGACTTAACTTGACTGAACATCTTGCAATTTACAGTACATTTCAACTTTCACATTTAGCAGGCCAGAAAAGTACATTCATAAGAGAATATTCAAAAGAGAAAAATTCATAAGAGAAATTAATTATTAAATTCTGGCAACTTTTGAAACATCCTTTTCTTTTTTGATGCGATTTGTCTTCCACATTCTCAGCTGACCTCATTTTTTAGACTTCGGCTTGTTATGAAGTGTTGTGAAACTGTTTAATGTCAGTTTTCATGCTGTCTCTAATTCTGCACCTACACATAATCACACATGGTCACAATTAGTTGTTACAAGTCACTTTAGATAAGAGTGTTAGCCAATATGGAAGTAGATTGTATGCATGCTAGAAAAGGAAAAATAATACATAAAAAGGTAAAAGACTCCTATATTTGAATTTAAATTTGCCATTTGTATGTGCAAATCCTGGCTCAACATTTTATTTAAAAAAAGATTTGCAGGCTTTATGATTAACTTTATTCAAATGATAATGCAAACAAGAAAATAAAAATGTAATAAAAATAAATAAAAATGTAATTTCGAAACTCCAAATATGTATGCCAACTGTATTTCATGTGATGATGCAAAAATGGCGTCAAAATGATAACTGAAATGTCATTTATGTGCTTTTGCACTCCCTAATAATGCAATGAATATTCATGATCAAAGACATAATATGCTGTACAGGTAGCAAAATTCAACATTAACATTTTCATAGACCTTCCATTCCTATTGTGCATGCAATGTGCTTTCATACGGCTAAATTCCTAATATAAATGCAACTGTAAATCTGAAGAAATGGGCATCCCAGAGACAAAGGACATATTATCATGCCCACTGTAGTAGCTGCAGAATAACAGGTGTTCTTTTTGGAGAGCAGTAATAACCAAATGTAACAGAGAAATGAAGAGAAATTTGCGTGTTGCCTCATGAAGCAACATTTCCTCGCAGCAGCTTTGATCTATCCTCATGACTGGTTCGTTATCTCCGGCTTCATCACTAACTGCACATTCATCATCATAAATATGAAAGTTCATCTTTACTGTTTAGAGTGAAATCTCAGGTTCCTGCGTCCTTCGTCTCCACCTGTCTCTGAGTTTTTGCAGAAGTTTATACGCAGGTTCCGTGTATTGCCTGTTCGCTAGGCCCAGCACCAGCGGCACCACCGCCATGCTCCCGATGCCGGTGCACGACAGCACGATAAGTGTGTTGGAACTCCATTTGGTCTCGCCCAGCAAGAACACCACGCAGACGTGCATGTAAATGAGATAGGGAACCCAGCAGGCGAGAAACGTCAGCGAAACAGCCACCAGGCAGCGGGCGTATCGCAGGTTCAGCCTCTGTTCCCGGTCCGAGGCTTGACTTCCCCTCTCCACTGAACGATGGAGACGGCAAATGTCTTTCATCTGGCCTCGGGTGATCCAAAGAACGCGGCCTGTCATGGCGGCGATGGTAAGTATAGCAGGTAAGACGAGCCCGTACACTTCCAGGTAGATGAAAGCGTTGGGGAAAACTCGCCGGTATGAGCAGCAAGCGGTTCTATTTGTTGAACAGTTCGCAAGAGGCGTTGTTCCTGTACTATCTGCACAACAGCCGTTCCAATCTGGTCCTGACCAGTTATTCCATCCAAAAGCAGGTAAGGACGCGTAAAGAAGCGGTGGCGTCCAAACCACTAGCAATGCTAACGGAAAACTACGATGCATCCACAAGCTGCTGTAATGCAAAGGGCTGACGATGCATATGTAGCGTTCATAGTGGACCATCACCAGGTTGAAAAGAAACGCCAGGAACAGAAAGTTTGGGAAAACGTGAACCACGAGGCAGGAGCTGAAGCTCAACTCTCGGTTCAGGCCCATCCACGGTATGAAGGGGAGAGCCACGCCGGTGCAGAGATCAGCCACCAACAGGCTGAGGAAGAAGTAGTTGGGCGTGTTGTGGAGCTGCCGGTTGCAGGCGATGGCCAAGATGATGACGAGGTTGGCCAGGATGATGGAGGCGGACAGCGGAACAGTGATGGCGTAGATGAGCTGTTCCTTGGACAGCAGAGCTTGGGACTCGTTGCAGTCCATCGCAGCTGAAATCGCCGGGCCTTCTCCTCCTCAGAGCCCGTCTGCACTCCCATCAATGTGCAGGTTCCCTGTGTGGAGGCACATCACAAAAAGGTGTGAGCTAAGGCCAAAGAAACTATGTGGTCAATTTGGGGAGGCTGGAAAGTGAGTGGGAGCAAATGATGTTCATAAGAACAACAAGTCTCTTATCAAATGAAATGTTCTAGCTCTGTTTTAAATTAAATATCAATGACCAATGACCTATGGCGAATGTTCAGCAAATTACAAGTCTGGCGGAAATTATCGTTGGGTTTTAAATAAAAGTGAAAATTAAATTATAAATGCAATCATGTTCATTGACTCAAAGTCATCTCTTCGAAAAAGCACAATGTTACCAGTTAGTGCTGTTAAGTGCAACAGTTCTTGTCACAATATTTTCCATAAATGTAGAAGTAGCCTCTGAGGGATTTCAATATGATGGTACAGTTATGTGATCACTGATACTTCCAAAATTACTCAATACAGTTTTAAAAGAGAAGGATGATTCTGTGAAAAGTGAACAACACTGTCTATCAACCTAAAGAACTGTCTCGTTGTCTGTTTAGTCACTGATCACTATTTTTCTGAAAACTAGCCAGTGAATAAACAGGTTTGGAGAAAATCATTAGCCATGACGTCTAAAATTTTATACTTTTCCAAATCATTTCTGCTGGGTTAGATTCAGTAGAAATGGAGTCTTGGACTGGTTTCCATGTACTGTATGAAATGACCATAAAACAAGAAATGGAAACTTCTGGCTTAGGACTCAGTTTGACAAGTGTTATGAAATGGTCCAAAATAAACCCTTAAAATCAGAGAAGTAAAAATTCTTGAGTGACATGGTTGAAGTAGGTTGAGGAATGAGGCCATCAGCAGGCTGTGAATCAGCAGTTTGTCAGGCTGCATAAAGTCCAAATCAAAGACCTGATATGACTCAGAGAAATACTGAAAAACTTGGATTGCTGCAGCCTCTCAAAGACCCTTCAGAGAAACCTTTCAGACTTTTAAAAATGTGAGTCAACTGAAGTCCAGCCAAGCTGTTATCACAGCCACCCAGGAAAACTGAGGTGCCACAGCTGTCACTCTGGAGGAAAGAGAGCAGCTCTCCT
>OMKZ01050560.1:12944-29688 GCA_900302535.1 Neoniphon sammara | reverse complement strand
AGTGCAATGTCCAAAAAGAAATCACAAAATAAAACTTTACACACTGGAGAAACCCGAGATGGATACTCCATTAAAGAGCAGCACAGTGACTTCATAAAGGTGACCTTTGACACCGCATTTCCTCTCCAAATCAACACTCTCCTCACACACTCTGCTCAAGCCAACAGGGAGCCTGGAGTTTCTGCAAATGAACGATCTGTCAGGAGGCTGTTTATATCCCCTCTCTCGCTCCTTTATTTAACACTCTCGCATTAAAAGGGAAGAGCTTTTTAATTAGCTATGGACTCTTCTATTTTAATCAACTCACAAGCGGAGTCCAGCTGTGACAGGCTTGACAGGCGAAGACTGGTGATGTTCCAACTCCTGACTTACCTCCTGAAAAAAAAAAATAAATAAATAAATAAATAAATAATAGAAAAATGAAGCCCATCATATTTGCAATCTAAAATGGAAAACACAGTTTTGTGAGATAGATGAGTTTTGAATTAAATTATAACAACCTGTCCGTTTCCAGTAAGAGGATTGCTTTTAGTAATTTTTAATTGATATTTTTAGTATTTAGTTCTTATATGTAGGCAACCTGTCATACTGTTTGGGAGGTTTGAACATGAATGTAAAGGTTTGCCGCAGTCACAGCACCCTAGGGCGCTGATCAGGTTGGTTCAAAACTCTGTGATAGGTGCATTATGGTATAATTTTCAAAGAATCCTTACCACTGTATATGACATGTGCTGCCTTTATGCTGCCTGCTCTCATTCACATCCAATATTACATCTTTCATTCTTTCAAAAGATCTTAAAAGGCATTTCAAAACATTACATTATATCCGACAATGTGCAAAATCCCAAGATATACAGATCTCTTGTGTACTTGGTGTGTTAATCAGCTTGCTTCATCAACATGCTTTGCTCTATCATTCTTTACTTAAGCCATTGACTTCCAGTAAACTGTCTTTTATCCCTGAAGTGGCTCAGAGCTCTCGACCGAAAAAAAAAAAAAAAAAAGACAACAATAAAAGTGTAACAGAGGTACTTGTTTCAGCCATTTGATTTAGCTGCCAGGCAGTCAGTGGGATGCTTTGAATTTAATTTTCTCTATTCAAGTTGCAGCTGTTATCTACATGACAAGACTGAACAGATTGCATCGGCCTTGGAAAAAAAAAATAGAAGAAGAAGAAGAAAAAAAAAACTTGGCCCTAAACAAATTAAAATAGAGAACTGCCAAACAATGAAATGCAATTAAAAAGAACAGAGGCTTGTGGTAGTTAATGGTAGTCCACTCGCTTAAGCCATCAGTGACTTTTGATCTTTTATCACACATTGGAGGGTACTGTTGTGCCACAATGTGCAATCTGCTCTCCTCACATATCGCCATGCTACAAATACATTTGGTTTTTGGGATGGGTCCCTCCACAGTACTCTCAGTGGACAGCACTCATTAAACTAATTACACACCGAACCTAAACTGAGTGGAGCGTAATGAGCTAGGTGATATTCACGTGGAACTTATGCCACTGGGAGCATCTGAGTGAAGATTTGCGATGCTACATAACACACCTGCCTCAAGTCACACATGCGTGCAAAACATGTGCTTCCAAATCCTATATACGCGCTTGATCAACCAGTTGAAGGCCTCAGTCCTCATGGGCCTGCAAATTTGGGTCTGTGTGTGTGTGTGTCTGTGTGTGCGTATGAGATGGGGAGGAAAGCATTTAATTCCTTACGCACTCCATGCAACCTTATAAAAAGAATGAAGAATTAATTCATTGCTACAATTATACATTGCTAATAAATTTGCACTGCAGCTTTTATTACATCTCACACTGAGGAAAACAGTATCACATTTTCTCTGGCACGGCTGTTTTTTAAAATGTTTTATTTCATTACAAACTCTCTAATTCTCCGGCTTTCAGTTTCCAAGCCACCCTGCCTGTTTTCTTCCCCCTTTTATTTTTTTCTCACTCCACTAAACTTATCCAGGCTGGCTGTGAGGGTGTGTGTCGCTGGAAGTTTTCCATGCATCATAATTGTTTTGCTAATTCACTATGCTAATTGAGTAATTAATTCGGGAACAGGAGATTAGAAGGGGGCAAAAATACAGAAATAAATAAACAAGTAAAGCGTTGAGTGTTACCGCCGGGGCTACCGTTTTGCTCTGACATTAGGGATGCAAACTGACTCAAATATTCCAGCATGTTTGCTTCCTTTGCCCAAGGCGAGTTAGTTGATGTGCTTGGTGTGCAGGCACAGAGTTAGCATCCCCAACTTCTCACCCTGGGACATCCAAACACTCAGCAGCTAACTGCATGCTACAGCACATCAACTGAGCTCCAGTGGCGTGGTCAAACTTATTAGTTAACATTGCACGCTTCCGCTGATTTAACTGCTATTTGCCTCTTGCTCTGAATGAAAAAAAAAAAAAAAAGTTGGGTAGGTCAACAATTGTGTAGCACCATTTTCATAGGAAGCTGAGAAGAAAAAGCTAGAGAAGCAAGAAGATAATAGAATAGAAAACTCAATGCATGCTAAAAGACAGAAGAAGTGGAAAAGACTCCAAGGCCTGGTTTATTCCACTGCCCAGGAGGAGTCATTATGTATGATGACTCTTAAAGATAGCATAGATACAGCTGTAAAAGATAAAAGGTCACAGAGGGTCTAAACTGGTGATAACCCCAGTATGACTCACCATAAAAGAAAAATGTACATGGTGTCCTGGTGGTTCAGTTGGCTAAGACATACTGTGCAGTATATGTATCATGAGTTCACATCTGGTCTGGGACCTTACATGTCTCTCCTATCTTGTTTTGCTGTCACCTATCAAATACAGGCAAAAATGTTAAATCATACATGGAATTGCCAGATGGTACATTGGTCTGTTACAGTATATCATCCAAAAGCTCACACCTAACCACACTGAGCATGAGCTAGATTAGATGCAGTTTGCTTTAGTATACTGCAATGATCTTTACATAGATGGGTAATCTTTGTGTGTAATTGAGAAATGGAACCACAAGATGGCACCCACCCTGTTCACAGCTCAAATCCAGTGTCTGCTTTGCTGCACAGAGAATATAAGACATAAGACATAATGAGACACTGCTGCTATGATGAATTTGGATAAATATATGAAAAGCCTTATAAAGTCAGAGGAGATTGTTGTTTATTGCTCAGATTGGTTAAGGAGTTTACCTACAGTCAGCCAATTGTTTTAATTGCACAAAACTGCTTTTTGGCTGTAAATATATAGGTGCTATACCAGAATGCTTTTAAGTAACTTTCAATAACTTTTGTTCCTTTATTGCATTTTTTCAAGGCTACCAAAAATGTGCAGTATAGCAACAATAATCGCTCCCAGACAGTTACAATCAAAAGACCAATGAAGAAGCGAGGACTTTAAGAATGCATGTCAGAAACACTTAATAACTTTTCACAGGAAGCATGCAAAACTAGAGGAGACAAAGCACTATATTCACTTTACCGAAAAGACTGAGATCAGGAATCCAGACCTATATGCCTATATGGAGAAGTTGAGAGGCATTGTCACTGAGCTGTTTGCTCATGTGTCCACAGGGGGGCAGAGTTGAGACACGGCAGACACTTCACACAAGAGGTGATCAAGTGGAATAGAGTGGAACTGGCTCCTTTTACTTAACCATTAAATGTCACTTTACCAGGAATAAGAGCAGGTGACAAAATACAACAAAAGTTGGATAAACTTATAGCTGAATTTAATACAATTTCCCAAATGATGTAAGTTCTTTGATTTAGATATTCCACACACAAATACACACGTACTCAGACAGACAAAAATATACCATAAAAGTTGTGTCCTCTCTCACGGTAGCACAGGAGACACAATTACAAACTCATGCCCAAACATAGAAGCTGTGGAAAATTACTACCAGTGGAAACAGCAAAACAAAGTGACAGCTGTGACTGGAAATGACGCATCAGCCTACTGTACACACTGTGGATTGCATTTAGGAGTACAGGATCTGAGGGTTTTCTTGTAGCACAGGCTTGGATTGATGAGCTGGGGTGCAGTACGGTACGTCACCCCTGCCGTGACATCAGAGCAGGCCGGTTACGCACCGTGGTTAACAACCTGTCTGGTGATGCCTTTGTTTCACTGTTTGGCGATGGTCTCCAGATGAGGGGGCTAATGGATGTAAAGCTTCTGGAAGAGGGTTAACAGTATGGCCCTTTCATGTGCCTGGCTTTAAGGGCCTTTTACCATGAACTGATGACGCAAGCAGAGTCCTCTTTATTATTGTGTGCACGGCCTGGGCAGATGGCCATTTTACTGTTATGATATAGTACAAGATATGGGAAAAGTAGTCCGTGTTTTCATAGTTTTGGACATTGTTATTTAAATATTTAGCTGCACTATGACATGGCAAGCCTATAAAGTAACACAATAATGTAATAATTGTCAGCTGGACAAATTCAGTATAGTGAAACAGCCAACTAATCACATGTATGACACACTGTTTGGACAGAGTAAAAGCCATGCAGTGGAAAATGCTTTTAGGGCAAAGGCACCTGAGTTTAGGATAAGGGGAAAGATGAGGGGAGGTGGGCTGGGACACAAAATCTCACACCACTTTTTTTTTTTTTTCCAGAGACCTGCCAATAAATGGCTGATTTAGGTATCTCAACCTTAAACTGGGAAAATATACAAAATGGAGTTTGCCAGTTCCAACATTTCGTCCACATCTAATCAACAAACTGAGCTTCTGACACTGCTGCTTATTTGCGAATCTTTCGAGCTTGTCACTTTTCCGTGTCACTACTGTCACACTTTCTAAACACACGCCGCACAGATCTATCCTGAATACAGATGTTTCCGATTTGCTCTGCGCAAGACTCATTTCACCAATTTGCTCTACACAGCCTTTAGAGAACTGCTAAAAATAAACATGTAACCTGAAGGGAGCATGAGAATTATATCCCCAAACCTTCCATTTCCTTCATACAAAGTTGTACCTTATATTGCACAACAGACATGGAAAACAGGAATAGGAGACTGTTTCTCTGGTGAATATTGCAAACTGATAGTGAACTTTAGTATTACAGTGGAAGGAAACAAACTGTTGGAGCACTAACATATGTCTGTGGCTAAATGCAAAAGGCCATTAGAACAAGATCTATATGTCAGCTGCTAAGAGGAATATTGGAAGATGTCCCTCAATCGTCCCTCCAATATAATTACTGAGGGATCTTCCAACTAATGCGCCCTCAGGATTGTCACTTACGCTTCACTTAATGTGAAACAGATGTACAATAAAGGAAATGACCCACAAGAGGAAGAATAATAGTATATTACTTAAACTTCAGTGGCTTTGTTTAAATGAATTTTAGTGAAGGAAGAGAGCTTTGCCTTACTTGGTGAATTTGTGAACATGATGTTGACATGTAGACCTATTTTTCTATTGTGTCTGACCACTGGTGCACTTATGATATTTGAGGGAATTTTGTATCAGGGCAGTGGATCCTCTCAACAAAGCGGATCCTCAACGTTGGTGATGAAAGATTTTCAGTAGCCAGTGGGTCACAAATGATGGAATTGTTACCAAAGCGTTTTTCCATGGTCTAAATTGGTTAAATTACATATTTTCCGGAAAACATGGCTGAAAATCCTTGGGGTGAAGTGTGTTAAGAACCAAACCCTCTGGGAAGTAAATAAAATGATGACGGGAATATATTTGGTATTGCATACAAAACTCTTTCCACTGTCATGTTTAGTCAATGTTGAATAAATGAATGGAGGCCCACACCATCGAGCCAGGCTGCTGATAATAACAATGCAAAAAATAATTTATACAATTAACATACGTTTTTCTTTCCCATAGTTTTCTTTTTTATATATATATATATTTTTAGCTTCAGCTAGGTTGGAGTCGTTTTAAAAGGTTATAGCACAGGGAGCAGAGACATAATGCTAACGAACAGTCCACGTTGTGAATGATGCAGTTTAACAAACCCCAGGGAGGGGGAATGAGTGAGAAAGAGGCAGATCTGAGCAGTAGGGCAGATGCACTTGGGGTTTGATGTACCACGGTGTCTCATGTCCAAATCTATATGGCCCTTTTAATTCAATGAAAAATGAGAAGTGTGCAGTAACTTTGTTAGGAGTGGGTAATGCAGCCAGGGGAAATGGAATAGGGGCCAGATTTGCAGGCCTCCTCCACACTCGGTGTAAGAGCTAACCTGATTTGCACTCTGCCAGCTCTGAGACCAATATCAGCCTGCATCACCCAAAACCCATCAGGAGTGATTGAATAAACATGATGGACAGTTCTCTGAGAGCATATCAGCTGTGACGTTGGTTTAGCATGTGCTTGTGTATACAAGTGTATCCTATCATCATCACATTTGATGCTTTACACCTTGTAGCGTGTGAACCAGGCTCGGTCCGCTGCATGGCTGAGCAGAAAACCTCTGAACATTTTACTGGCAAAGCTCTTTCTCTGAGCATATTTAGCCCTAAAATATGAGATACAGGCACTGTTCACATAATCATTTCAGATATATAAATTTATAGAGATAGTCGGTACATCCCTATGCATGATTTTATTTGAGGACTAGAAAAGGTTAGAAAGTGTGTACGCTGCAAGAAATCACCATCTTAACAGGGTGTAAACAAGTGAAAAACTCTTTTCTCAAGCCAAGCGTCGTCGTCCTGATACTAGTGGGCTGTTCTGCCTTATTCTGCTGTTTCAACATACTTGTTCTTAGAAAAATTCCTGAAACAACTGAAACTACATTGGAAACAAGTGGGATTACCTCATCCCTCTGGCAAACCTTGTTGAAGAAAAGCAAGAGTTTAAACCTGCAAATGAGACAAAATGACCTGTTAAAATTGAGATTTTTTTCCAGTGCAGCAATGAATGATCGGTTTCATATTTCCTTCAAGGATAAGTGTCCACATGGGGCCCATCTGTGGTTTTGTGGTTTGGCTGAATATCTGTAACTGACAAGATCCTCATGTGGAAACTCTTCTTCATCAGTCAGTATCACTGGCATCAATAAGCAACGCTTTTCAAATAACCAGACTGACTGAAGGAGTTAACTCTGGATGAAAGACAGATTTGTTTACCCCCACATGACTGCCTTTTTTGTGAGTGTTTTTTATCATGGACACACATATCTACAGCAATATCAGATATTATTTCACCTTTATGCTTCAGGTCTACATAAAGGTTTGAAAAATGCTGATTTATTTGTGATGATATACTCTAGTTGTATAATACTTTTGTAGTTTCTCAGTTTCTTTATCAGAGATCAAACTTTATGGGAAAAATCAAGCAGAAAAGAAGACTTTTTAAGGTCCAATAACAAAATGTGCTTGTATTTGAGTCAGTGGGTAAAGGCTGCAGGGTTTCTTGATCATGATACTTCTGATAATGTAGAATTTCTGCATTTTCAATTCATTGCACAGATTCCTCACCACCAGTGCTGTTTATTTCAATCCATTTTTTAAAGGTTGTTTTTACTTGTGTGTGCACATGTGCACTTACATGTATGTGTGAGCAGAGGAAAGTATAGAGTTGCATATAGGGTGTTGATGTGGACAGTTTCCAGCATGTGTCCCCTTGGGCAGCTCCTCCCGTCTTCGCCTCTCTCCACTCCTTGATGATTAATTAGGAAAGTGAGTGGAATCAGTCTATCGGCAGGCAGAGGGAGAGGATGAAAATATTTACAGAGCTCCCAGGAAGGGATTTCATAAGGAGTTGCCTTGTGATGAGTCGCCTCCTCTCTTGCCGTGCCGACACAGCGTAGGAGTAGACTGAAACTTGACCCTGCATGTCAAGTCATGTGGTAACCTTGTTAAATACTTTACATAATAACAAGGACAATGCAGAGATCAACTTGCAAATAAAGGGACAGAAATTTGAGACAGAAATGGGAATCAAAAGGTCAATGTACAATATTCTTCCACAATGCATCAGGAGCCATAGCATAATACGATAAAACCCATAGTGCCATGAGTAAAACCAAACACAATGTTGGGAAAATGGTTAATATCAGTCTTTTGGTTAATATTTCTCACTTTTTGGCAACAAGTTGATTGGCATTTGATACCCCGCTGCTGTGTTATTTCCTCTAGCTCTACTCCTCCCATCCACTCCATCCTTCTCTGCTGGGATTAACTGACCTCTGAATATGAGCACCCATGGGGCAGCTGAATGAGAGGAATCAGGCGAAAAACAACTGAGTAGATGCATTATACTCAAGTATTTCCACTTTAGGAAACTTTAACTCTATTGCATTTTAAAGAAATTATCATTTTATTGCGCCATTATGTTGAAAACTACAGTTATTAGTTACCTGATAATTGTTTTATGACATGGCGTTGACTTTGAGCCAACTGTCACTCAAAGTATGAATGACTGGGCGGCCAGCCCCTTTAATTCAGTGTTAATGCCAGTTTGAATGCCTCTTAACATTGAAATGCAAAACGTTTTTAAGATTGTCTTTCATTTGTGATACTTATGTTTATAAAATACTTACTCAAATAACTAAATTAAATGAATTAAATTCAAAGATGGAATACATCCCATCCATGCAGCCTTGTTTTTCCATGCAAGAGGTCCATTATCACTGTAAAATTCATTATCATGAAGTATTCTTCTTTTAGTGAAAAAAAAAAGGTAGCTGTTGCCACTGTAAACATATTGGGACTCTTCATCTCCGTTTGGGGAATTCCTTGGCTCAATTCCCACAGCTTCCACCAAGTTCACTTGGAGTCCATCATTTTACTTCTCTATCTTGTGTTTTGGGGTTTATGAAATACTGATTATAGACCATTCTATTTACTGAGCTCAAAAATATGAAAGGGAAGCTGGTGCACTCATCCTATTGAACTCTGTATCATTGCCTTTTTGGGGGGAACCCTATTTTCCACTTCTTTGGATGTTCTCTTCTATTTATTGCAATGAATACATCAGAAACCACAAGAGAAAATAAATCAGAAACGAGCTGTATCTGCTGCTTCCCAGGGACTATTTGCTGATTATAAAACTTTGGTGAAAGTAGGGCTAAGTCAACCTCCCTGAGCAAGGTCACCTCAGCGGAGAATGATGGAAATGGGTGGGGAACATCTCCTGGAATACCCATAACAAATCATTAGAGACATATCAACATCAGGGCATGGGGAAGTTTCAATAATCAGGCCAAAAGGATGACTAACTCTTAGCCTTGAGCTCCAGCGCACACCAGAGAGGTTGGATGAATCCAGTCCGTGTTAATTCCTCTGCTGTGTGCTCATCAGAGAAATTAACAGGGACTAGATTCATCGTTTGCACTAATGTAGTGTATATTCTTATATGTGATGCTTTTTTTAGATCAGCTCACAAAAAATGGAATGAAGGGAGGGACATAAAACCACACAACATAGCTCAGTTTTGACTTATTACTCAGTGGGTCAAGTGAACTCAAGGCTCCCGAGTACACGAAGGAGCCCAGTGACGAAGAAGTGGACATGAGGAACATGAAAGATGAAAGTTAAAGTATGTGAGTGTCTCGTTTATAGGTTATTGATAAAGTTGTTTGCACTTAATGTTTGAACAGTGCCGGGCTAAGGAAGAACATTCTGTTGTCAGAAATACTTGTCTCCTGTTACTGATTCATGACTTTAGTAACACAGGGGATAAAGATCTGTTACAGGAAAACATAACTATAACAATTCTAATCGATCACACAGGAATACAAACTTCAAGTTGAAAAATTATAGTGGTTATTTTCCCCTTTTTTGGTCAGAGTGAATTTATACCAAAAAATGAAATGGCTTCTTGTGTGTAGCACTTCTCTCATTTGTCTGCACATCAGTCACTTAGCTTCCCGTCCTCTACTCTTTCAGATTCCTCTACCAACTGATACCAACAATTTGCCAAATTGCTATTCAATCAGCTGCCCAGCTAAAAAATAGATGTTGCTGCAATGCCATGACAGCATAATACAACCTATAATTTGCCATAGCATACTCATAACAACGTGCATCTTCATAACCAGAAACTGAAATTCCAGGATCCATTGTTGGACATGAAATTCTACCATTATGCTGCATCACTAGTATATTTTGTGTTAGCTGGGTAGCTCCAACATGACATCCAGGTCAGCAGTCACTACAGAAACACATTTTTACATGTCTTCATTAAGACTTTCCATATTATACTTTGTGGGGACCCATGTACCCATACACCAAGGAAGATACATACAGCATGATGATTGATTGTTTAATTTCCTGATCTAGTATTATTCATTATGTTGGTGAAAGGTGCTACATGTAACATTTCTAAACATCAGTATATCACTGTCAAATTAAATTTGATGCTGTGGTATAATTACCATCAACAAATGAGACTGAGGTGGAAATGACTAATGAAGATGATTGGTGGTGGTGATGATTGGCTGCAAATGATTGTCAAAATTAAAACCCCAATTCCCATAAACCCCATTGCTTCCTGACACAAAGGATTTTGGTACTTCTGGTTCTTCTACTAATGTCTTGGAAATTAATGAGGGAATTACTTACTGAGTCACCTGTAAACCAGGTGACTCAGGTTGAGGCCCTGAGGCTGCCACTTCCTCCCTTATGAAATGTCCCTTAGTAAAGACACCAAAGCCATACCAACTGCAGGAAGGATGCAAATGAAAAGATAATTTCCCTCCAAGTAATCCATAAAATATTGCATAATTTCAAACATACGTGAGAATAATTCCACAAAGATGTCATGCAAACAATTCACTATACTGTACTAAAAGGATTCATCCATTGGATTAGGGTTAGTGTAGCATTAGCATTTTAGTAGCGTTATTTAAACTTGTGTAACTATTATGTTTGTCAGATATTTGAGTGTTGATTCAATTCCCCAAATAGTTAATCTTTTCATACTGATTCAATATCATAATCCGCTCTATTCAGAGGAAGTAATAAAGCTAGTTTATTTTGTTTGCAAAGGCATAATCTATGGATCCAATTGCAGATCTTCTTCAAACGAAAGAAACACTGTTTATTTATATTCCGACAGAGGCCTCAAAGAGTAAAACATCGGCAAACACATCTGTCAGAGACTGATCTGTTTGTTACGAGAGAGATGAGGAAATGACAAAACATTGCCAGCATGGCGCGAGTCACCCTCTTCCTGGAGGACGAGCGTGTTGATAAGGTCTGAAGGGCCCCAGGGCTGTTGACTCAGCTGAGACCAAAATCCAGCAACAGAACCAGAGAGCAAAGGTTTGGCCCAAGGAGGTACGTGGGGAAACGGGTACGAGTTGAGGTGGATTAAGATAGATATAGATATTGGTGTTTTTTTGTTTGTTTTGTTTTTTTATTTTACATTTAATTGAGACTGTATTTTCTTAGCTGTCTAGTACCAATTCTCTGCCGGGCCGTGGCTCTTTGAGAAAATAAGAGGGTCATGGGTGAGAAAGAAAACTCAATGCTGTTCACAGGCTGTTTACATAAGGAAAGTCTGGCCTGGGACAAGAACAGGTTCCAGACCCTTCGTACGCCAGTGTGTGCGTGCAGATTCGCTGTCTTACGCACACACACACACACGCACACGCTCACACACAAAGTCAAACATAGGCACATGCATACACACACACTCCTACATATTTGCACTGATACACACCAGCAGAATTGTAGTGCACGTGTACAAACATTTACAATGATAATGAACGAGAGCTGATAATGCAAACCATGTAATTGAGAGGAGTCATAATAAGAATATCGGAATGGGAATGAGAGTGAGAACGTGATTTAAGACACACATACTGACAGATTTCACTGTCCCTTCTCTGTTGAAAATTAGAGATCATTGGAGTGAAAAAATACGTATTTACTGACAACGGGAAATTATCTCTTCCTCCATTATGTGAGTCCTTAATGCTCTTTCTGCTGAACAGAGAGCACCTTGAGGAAGCCGGCGACACACGTCCGCATCACCACTCACTGTTTGATTGAATTCAGATGCAAACCTACAGATAAACCTCATAGGGCTGCGTGGCCAGGAAGCTCATACATCTCCATGTCTCCAATCTGTTTCCTCCATAGATCAATGATGCCTCAAAGGTTTCATGGGAGAGGTTACCCTAAAGGAGAAATAGCAAACCTCCCTCAGTTACCCCCCCTCGCTATTTTCCCATCCCTCCCTGTGTGTGGATGTAAAAAGCAACCTTGGGGAGCGCAGACCTAAACAATGTGGCTCTCAGTGGACGGTTACAGACCTTCCCACCCCTTTCCCTCCTGATCTCTTGGACACTTCCTGTTTGTGTAATAGTTCTGTTCTGTTCTCTTTGACATATCTGTCCTTTTTGCTCCGATTGTGTGTTGGTTAAATAACTTTTACATCTTCGGGGTCGACCTCAGGGTCAGTGATTTCCATGACGTTAAGCAGGAACTCAAATCCAGGAGCAAAGGTCAATCCAAAATAAGTATC
The DNA here is from genome assembly GCA_900302535.1 of Neoniphon sammara. Classification (NCBI taxonomy): domain Eukaryota; kingdom Metazoa; phylum Chordata; class Actinopteri; order Holocentriformes; family Holocentridae; genus Neoniphon; species Neoniphon sammara. The sequence goes on along the minus strand of OMKZ01050560.1, from coordinate 17,243 downwards.
CTTACAGGTTTCTGCTCGTTTTGTCCTTTTTTTTTATTAGCCCCAAAACAATTACAGTGTTATGTATGTTACAGTCACAGTAACAACACAGTTGTTGGTGTGACAAAACTCTCTTTCTATCTCACTCTTTGTCTGTCTGTGTCTTCTGCACACACGCAATCTTTAAGTCAGACTCAAGCAACAAAGCTAACAAGGCAGGTCCATTCAGTGTGAGAGATGCAGTAAATATTTTCAGAGCCTTGACTGCACCAGAGGGATGGTGCCGGAGCTGTCCTTGACACCTACACAGCACACAGAGAAAATAAAAGCCTTGTTAAAGTCACACTGGACTGGTCCCTCGTGTGCCATCATAGGGTGATATATGAACTGCTGGATGTTTAAGACTGTCAAGAGCCGGGAAATTAGTCCTGTACAGATGGATGTTTGTTAAGGGTATGTCTATATAAAGCAAGAGAAGGCTGCCTGCCTACTGGATCCACTGAAACATGGTGACAAGGCGTCCTGGTGGCTCGGTTTGCATGAGTTCACACACTCTTGTCACATTCTTTCCATCTTTAATGTATTTACACTTGTCAAGGAGCAAAAACAACATATAAATATTTCTTTTTAAAGGAACTTACAAAAAAAAACAAAGATATTTTCCCACATACCCCAAGTGCAATCTATTCACCCAGATAGTCTTCGTGCGATGTTTCCAGTCTGCGGTGAGTCCATGACCTTCTCTGTGTCCTGGCAGCCCAACACAACAGGGCTGGATGGGTATTCCTATGTGGAGCTCAAACTTTCAAAAATTTACGTGGAAAACTCAAAAACAGCTCTTCCCAAAAACAATATCATAGACCCCCAGCATAATAGCAGCTCTCAGGGGTGAAAAAGTTTTGTTGGGAACTATTTCCTGCCAAAGAACACTGGCAAACTGTGTCTATCCACCCAGAAACCATACACCTTGGGGGATTTTATTTATTTATTTATTTATTTATTTTTGTATTTTGGGTGAACTTTTCTTGAAAGTTTATCTGTTGAAGTTCATCTGTATTCATGCTTTACTGGACAATTATTGACATAGGAAAGAGAGGGAGAGGGAGATGACATGCAGCCAGAGTCCCAAGATCATTAATTAAAGGAACATTTCATCTCAAATACAAAAAAAGAAGAAATTTCCCCATTTACCCCAGTGCAATCTATAGTCTCTAAATATTTTCAGCAGGAAATAGCTCCTGATGATTTACACCAACAAACTGTATCTCTCCACCTCTAATTTGTAGATGGAGTTTGCTGGCATTTTTTGGCAGGAAATAGTTCCCAACGAAACTCTTTGATCAAAGAGCTGTGGATTATGCCGGGTATCTGTGCCACTGTTTTTGGAAAGAATTGTTGCTCCTGATTTTTGCTTTGGAAATTTTAGGACAGTTTAAGCTCTTCAAACAAATACCCATCCAGCTCCATTGGGGTGAAGGGAGATAAGGAGGACCACAACAGACTGGAAACCTCACCAAATCACACAGAAACCATCTGGATGGATAGACTGCACAAGGTGTAAGTGGGAAAACATCTCTTTTTTTGTGTGTGTATTTTTGCTGAACTGTTCTTGTAGTTATTTAATGCATTCATTAAATATTTCTGTGTCAGCATATTTGTCTTCACATAAGACATAAATGGTATAAATATGAGGAGTTATAGCAGTGGCCAGAAAATCAGTTTTCCCCATTAATACGCATATTTTGACAGTAAGATGCTCCCAAATCTAATCTCATCTCATCCCATGGTGTAAGAATACAGTTTCTAGAAAGCATCATTCTACTGAGTTCACACTAATGTGTCAACACACAGACAGTAAAATGCCACCATGACAACATAATGTCCCCCGCACATTTATGGTCAGCAGTTGACAGAAAGTCCTCATCATCAAACCTAACAGAGTATTGTCTTTCTTCAGCAGGTGGGTGTGCGACACTTTGGCATTTTAGTGCCCATGTTGTTCCGGTCTAAGCGGTCTGTATTTCCCCGCAGTGCTATGTGCTACCAGTAATTACCTCGTCACCAATTCATTCTACTACAGCTTAAGTGCTAACACAGCTAATCTTGTTAGAGTGATTTGATTAGCAAGAGCTTTGCCCACTATCACTCCTCCAGGGAATGAGCAATTGAGATGCAGCCTTGTCCTCTTTCTGGCCTCATTCACCCAGCAATGATGAATTACTCTGAGGTTGAGAAATTATCTTACTCCACAGTTTTTTTTTTTATTTATTAGCTGTATTAGATGCCAAAATGCTGCAAAACACGAATGTCAGATTAATCTCGGCACATTCATTTTATCTCGTTTATGAGCCTCCAAAGAATACTTAGAGCTTGCTTGTAGGACATGGAATTTTATTTTGAGACCATACCAACCACAACCTCAAGAAAAAAGACATCAACATCTGTTTCTGCTTGTTCTTTAAGAGTGTAAATCAGTGTCATGGTGTGTTGGGGTGTTGCAATAACATCCTGTCCCTACTGTGAATTATTTGTTTTGTGGAAAATACAGTCGGAGATTGAGAGTTTGATATGTATTACCCTCTCTTCACTTCCTGAAAGGTCTCAGGGTTTAGATATAGATTGTTGATAATTCCTGTTGCAGAGACACCAAGACCGTGCCGACCATTTGATACAGTGGAGATTGCTGTGACAGGATACACAGCCCTTGAAAAAGATAACACCCTCCTAATGGATGATCCTTATCATTCACTGTAATCGAAGACATAATGGAGCCTGATCACAATTCCCTTGAGGTGTAAATGACTCTGTTGCTGTGTTGCAGTAATAATGTCAGATGCTCTCTTCCCCTCTGAAAAATGACAGGTACCAGGACTGAGCAGGGCTCTGGTGCATGTAACATACTTTCAAGGACTGCAGCAAGCACTGGAACTCCAACGCTTTGTACCTGCAGGCCCTTCGACCCTGCATGACCCTTGGGTGCTGTCAGCCAGAGAAAAAGGCTTTCTAAATGTAGGTATTCTAAATGACTGGGTCACACCTGACTGAGCAAAAGCTGCCAAACAGGACCTCCACTTACCCCAAAGTGTTTGTTTTTCCTTTCTTTCCTCGTTTGTCTTTGGGTGTCAGAGCTCAGCCAATGTTTTTTTTTTTTCACCACCAACACTGCAGACACTGAAACTGAGGGGATTTAGGTGATGGCAGCCACGTTGCCACATCCATCACTATCCATCTCCGTGACAGCTGCGATAGTTTCATTGGACTGCAACGGCGAGGTGAGGATGTGACCCACTTATCGGCACCTGTCAAGACCTCGCCAAAGAATTGAGTAGTGAGAGACAAGTGTTTACAGAACTAAGCTGTCTCTGATGGATGTTTACCATTTCTAATAATAGAAATACCTTCTTATCACAGGTTTATTACACAACCTGAAACTTGGAATGGCCCACATCTTTAGTTTTGGGACATTTTTTTTTTTTTTGCCCAGACGTTACATATTAAATTCTCATTCACGGTACAATTTTCAACAAATATTTCAATCACACTTGAACAGGCATGTCAGGTCCAGCTTGACCATGGAGAGCTGTCCACATGGTCACCATGACACACACTCACACACACACACATACACATACACATGCACACACTTCAACAACAATGCGTCCTCCTCTTAGAAAGGCCTGACAAATGAGTGACAGCTGAATCACAATGGAAAAGTGAAATGCCCATAGGAAGCCTTGCGGCGCTGCAGTGGCCCAGCTCCAAGGCTCCACCCCACTAGTCGCCCCTCTCCTGGTCTCTGATACACCCTGATCCATGCCAAGGGCAGGCCTGTGGCAGCTATTAATACATTGTGTGGACAGGTCCAATCACAATCAGAGTCTGGCCATTCCTCTCATGCTGTGGAGAGGAGGACAAGACACAGGGAAATGTCATGGGATGAGAGATGAGATCGCTAGTGCAGGGAGAGAGAGAGAGAAAAGAGAAAACAGAGGACTGGGATTGCGGTTTGACACGTTAAGTCAAGTTATTAGGGTTTTGTCTATGTTAAAGTGTACATGTGCATGCTTGTCAAGTTCATTAAATTGAATACACACAAAAGCTTGTGTAACAGGCCTAGTTTTGGTGGAAACAGTCAAATATGATGAGCAAATGAGGGGTGTTTTATGGGAAAAGGAAAGAAGAGAAACAGAAGAGGAGGAGAGAAAGTAGAAGCAAGCGGAGGGGAGGTGTTATTGTGTAAGTTGCATTTGATTGTTTGTGTGTGTGTGTGTGTGTGCGCGTGCGTGCGTGCATGCGTGTGCATGCTTTGGGTGTTGAGCT
>OMKZ01050560.1:0-12755 GCA_900302535.1 Neoniphon sammara | reverse complement strand
GTGTTTGTGTGTCAGACGGTATTCCTGCTCGTCTCGCTCCTCCAGTTGAGTTGAATCAGAGGCAGCCACTGGCACACTGAGGTGGTCTCTCTCTCTCTCTCTCTCTTTCTCTTTCTCTCCCTCTTCCTCTTTCTCTCTCTCTCTCTCTCCGTCTCTCTCTCCTGCTCTGAAAGCATCAACAACCTCCTGGTTCAGCACCGCAGGTAAGAGCTCACATTTCCTCTTTCTCAGGCAGTTTACCAATTTTTAATAACTGTTTGCCAAGTACTGAATTGAACTTTTTTGTGATAACTTCTCTTGTTACATCAGGTACTGTTAATTCAGTATTCAAAAACATTTTAACCCCAAAACTCAGTTTATTTTTGATTTTCAGTGCTCTTTAAATACTGATCTCATGGGTCTTCATGCAGATATTACCTTGGAGATCCTCAAATATAGGAAATGAGTGTAAACAACCACAGCAGCATGTTAAAACTTTCTTACTGGTTCTGTGCCACCTGTTGGTCCTGCCTGTTTAACTTGTTCATGGGAAAGTGCTGTGTGAGCAGGGAGTGTGGTTTTAAATCTACATCCCACTGTGAGAGTATAGGGATGGGAAAACCCAGCAGCTCCAGTATATGAGCCATACCAAAAGAGATGCGGTCTATACAAAAGTTGACATGCTAGGTCTCGTATTCCCATAGAGAATGGGGTCCACTTCCTGATAAACATTAGCGCTGTGTTCTCTGATAATCCTCACTTATGAAGGATTCAATCCCCAAGAGATTGAAGAGACAGGCTGGTTGTGGATAAGATGAGGATAATAATGTGAGGATAAGATGAGAAAAAAGGTGAGGCGGTTGTAGCCCGGGAGGTGAAAAATTATTTTTAAAATTGTTAGTGAGAAAGGCAGGTATAACCATAGAGGAAGAGAGAAATAGAGTAATTAAGAGGAGGAAGAGAGGAAAGCAACTGTTGCTGCACAGGGAGAAGTCACGGCTTCCTATCAAAACAAAAACTATTTATTGGTGAAGGCTCTTTTTTTGTCAGTTTTTGGATTATGGATGGTGTTTTTGGAAATGTTTTGTTGACGGCTGCAAAGGCTGCTTAATGGGCCTTTGAATGCAGTTATTTAATCTCAACTTTTAAAGTGAAATTTAAAAAACAATGGTCAGAAATTTTGTTTCAGTGAGGAAGCAAGTAAGTAATAAAAGGATTTATTATCTCAGTGTTATTCCAGTGCAAGTGCCGATGGCAAATTTCACAATATATAGTACAGGAAATGATGGAAGCGACTTCCAGCCAGAAGTTTGTCCTGCCTAATTGCTACAAGTCACATGAAAGGGCAGATTTGTAAACAGAAATATGCAGACATGGTTTCTCAAGCCAACATTTCCATTAACTTCAGTCCTGCAACCAGAAGTCAGGTCCTCATTTAGCTCGGGGACAGCCCCCATCTCTCTCTGTGTGTGTCTCTGTGAAATGCACACATGCACTTACGCACACATATAGACACACACACACACGCACAAACACATACTCCCTCATTCACTCCTCAGTCGTGAGGCTTCTTTTCCTGGGGAGTTCAATGAAGGAACTCAACTGGAGGAACTCCTCTGGTGAAGTGACCTCCTGTAAGTTGAGACTGTGAAGGAAATGAGTTGTCAGGGGGCAAGTTGCATGAATAGGCTAGCATGTGGACATCAGTGTATTCTATTTTATTACTCCACAATGTAAAAAAGAATTGCAGTGTAGATTTAAAGTGATGACCACTGAAATGCACTTTGGAACCAGCAGATTTTCTTCAAAAGTGCTGTTTTTGGTAGTGGTAGTAGTTAAGAGCTGGGGATGCGTGCATGTGCAACATGTTTTAAGATGCAAGCAACAAAAAGTTTACAACTATGGGAAGCAATTCTGCTGCAATACTGGTGACTGTATGGGGTGAGGAAAAAGAGCAAAATGAGAAAATGATCATTGTTTAACAGTGTGCACAAGGATACTGCTGAGGCAGTGTGTTCCCTGTAAGATGAGACTGACTTCATAATGGGCTTATATAAATCATTAACTCCATCAAGCAGACATTTTAGTGGCTCTCTCTATGGGCAGCCAGATGGTGGTGCTCATGTCAGAGCAGCCTGGTGCTCAGGCCAAGGGCAGCCACAGATAGCTCTGTTGATGGGAACCATGTTTTTAGCCACGTTCGCTGCAGCCCCTTCACACAGACTGTTATTTTAACTTCTCAAGGTTTCGCTTGTTAAGAAATTCCCATGATCCCAGGAAGAGGCCACATTTAAATATCCTCAAGTAGGAAATTTAATGGAACGTGCTACTGTAGAATGCCAGTTGTCGCACTTTGGGGCTAAAATGTGCCAGAAATCTTGATTTTATGAGCCCACATTCTGTGTAAGCAGCACCCCGTCTGCCAACAGTGCAGTGCCACCTCATCCTTTATCTTGTTCATGAACCCTGTGTGAAGTAGCTGTTTACCTTCCTGTCTGCGGTCACCCAGGCTTTATGACTACCATTCAGTAATGTGCCATCCCATTCCCAGTCATAGCTTACTCGCCACTCTAAATCACCTGCCTCTGAGCTACCTTCTGCCTGTGCTACCTGACCTTTATTATGGGGTTCACTTACATAGGATAGCTACTATAGAGGCAGCAATAACTCCGGGCCATATGATCAGCCCTGTTTAAATTCACTCCCCCTCACCTTGTGCATCTCCCTCATGGAAAAACACTGAGAGTTAAAATGCCACCCGCTCCACTCATGGCACAAGGCTTGTGGTGTAGCTTTTCTCACATATTTTCCATTTCTGGACATCAGAAAAATAAGCATTAAGAGATTTTCTGAAACTGTTTTAAATCCCTGATTGGAAAACTGATACTCGTTTTGTCATTCTCTACCTAAGAGCTTAAATTTACAGCCACCCACTGTTAGAATCATTAACAAAAGAAAACACATGTAAATCTGAGCATTGACATCTGTGTTGGTGCTTTAGCGCGCTTCACCAGGGCCTGTGGAGGAAACTCTCTGAGATATTTCATTATTTTGTTGCCCTTGGCATCCAGACATCTCCTATTCTCAACAAGCCCCACATCTGCAACCGATATGGTTGTTGCTTTAGTGCGAGAAGGCTTTTTTTGAGGAATGCATCTACTGTAACCTGGTGGAAAATGAGTCTTAGAACGGGAGACAAAAAAATACATCCACTGGAGGAGCTCAGACAGTCTTAATGCCAACCAGAGGGTGATGAGAATGTGGATAAAGAAAGTTTTCAACAGTGCATTCAGTGAATAGTTACAGTAGCAGCAACAGCCGCACTGACTAGATTTATTGTATATGCAGTTGTTTAACACATGCTATAAATACATGACACAAGATTTAATTTATCTCAAGGCTTCCATAATGATATCTGCTTATTGTCTCTGTTTCCATATGGAAAATGGCTAAAATGTTTGGAGCTAGAATGCCATCTTGTGGCAAGACACCTGCTTAGTGTTAGTCAAACTGCTGATCACAGGAAACTGCATTTCCATTTCTATTCCAGTTGCTAACTTAACCCTTTGATCTCTGATTTCCCATTAAATTTCACCAGTGGTTTCAAAGTTAGAAAAGACAATTATTTCCAAATTGTATGACAATTTGATGTTCACATTCTGCGTTTACTGGTTTCAGTGCTTCACTGGAGCTGCATCATGCTTATACTGACTGAAATATTCAAACCCAAGATGTCATTGTTTTCTGGATGCACCATTACATCAAATAGAAAATATATAAATGTCTTATGCATCACTTATATACATTTCCCTGTAATTCCACATGACATACTTGGTACCTTTGGAAAACCTGGGATCTCCACTAAAGTTTGGGATAGGCAGCACTGAGGAGGTTAAGTAATGGGTTGTATTGAATAGTCCACATCATACTGTAGAGACGGCCTATAAAAATTATCCTTTTACTATACATGTAGTTACTCAATTTCAAATTCCAGTAAATTCAAGCCACATACCCCAACATCTTCTCCATTGTTTGTTTGTAGTGTTACCATCATTATGTTGTCATTCAGTGTAATTAGTAGCACGGACAACCTTTGCAGCTATAGTAATAGTATAGATCAAGCTTATGCTAATATTACTACATCAGCACCACTAATGACACACATTAAGCTGTTCTATTAAACATAAAGACTCTCATTTAAGAGGAGAATTTCTTTTTATTCCCATTTCACATTCTGCTCTCACAAATTAAGCAAAACTAGCCTGAGGCAAATTTTCCGCAGCACGCAGGTTTGATTTTCTCACAGAGCAAAGTTTCCACAGTGCTGAATCCCTGCTGTCCTGTTTGTTTAGGTGTGTGCTGATTAGAAGTTCCCATGCTGGGTATCTCAGCACACCACGGGCTTGAAACGTGACATGTCTTTTACAGTGACTGGAGCCTAAGCTCTCTTGCTCTCCTCCTGCTCCCTAGTACCTCGGTGTTTAATAGCGCTGTTTTCCAAGCACGCACTTTGCCATGCAGTCTTCATTAACACAGGTCATAACACACAGCATAAATGTTCTCCTTCCGGGTGCTGACAGTCCACCCAGATGGACGGACCATTTGATAAACACTGTACAGTTTTACTGTTGCCATTCATTAGCAAAGAAACGTTTTAAAGGAGGAGGCAGAATGTAGGCTTTCTGTATAATGATGTTTCAAAAGGCATTTTTGGAATATTGAATAACATACAACATCTGTTTTTGATGGCCCTTTATTTTACAGAAATAACATAAAGCGTCAGGATGGTTTTAATGTGCAGGTCTTTAATGAGCTGGTGTAGGGCAAGCACTTTCATGGGCGCTCGTGTGGATTAGCGTTTATGGACCGTGCCAATGGTAATGATGGCTCTTCCCCTAGACTGTCTGTGACATTTTTGTTGTGTTTCTTTTATAGGACTCGCTGAGGCCCTCGCCCAAGGCCTGTATCAGTCACCACAGACGCACCCTGCCGGCAGGGCCCCCTGTTTTAAAGTCCCGGGATCTGGCACTAAAAAGAGAAAATGCAGAATATAACGGCAGGAGCGACAGACGGGATAAATCTGAAGTGTGGCATGTCTGGAAGACATGAATTCATCTTCACCATGGTGCCCATTGTCTATGGCTGTATTTTTGTCATTGGCATGGTGGGCAACAGCATGGTGGTGGCTGTAATCTATCGCTACATGAAGCTCAAGACAGTGGCCAACATTTTTGTGCTTAATCTCTCTGTTTCTGACCTCACCTTCCTCATCACTCTGCCCATGTGGGCCACCTTCACAGCCACAGGCTACCACTGGCCCTTTGGAGGATTCCTGTGCAAGGCCAGCGCTGGGCTGGTCATTTTTAACCTCTACACTAGCATTTTCTTCCTCACAGCACTCAGCATGGACCGTTATCTGGCCATCGTCCACCCTGTGCGATCACGCAAGTTCCGCACTGTGGTGTACGCACGCATCACCTGTGTGCTCATCTGGCTGTTTGCCTTCCTGCTTAGTGTGCCCACAGCACTGACCAGGGATGTCCACAACATATCAAACTTTAATACCACAGTATGTGCCATTCTGCACGCAAAGGATGGAAACACCATGAGGCTGAAAAACCTCCTGCTGGCCATCAGCCTGATGAAAAGCCTGCTGGGCTTCCTGGTGCCCTTCCTCATCATCATCACCTGTTACTGCCTTATCGGACGGGCACTGCTGGGCGCAAGACACATCCAGAAAAGCTCCCGCTCCCGGGACGACGAGGTCCTGCGCATGCTAGCGGCAGCCGTCCTTGCCTTCTTCCTGTGCTGGGGGCCCCATCAGGTCTTCCACTTCATGCAGGTGCTGACCCAGCTGGCGGTGATGGAGAACTGTGCCATCCTGGAAATCATTGACACTGCCATGCCCTTCACCATCTGCATTGCCTACTTCGGCAGCTGTGTTAACCCCATTGTCTATGGCTTTGTGGGAAACAACTTTCGCAAATACCTACTGCGTCTGCTGCACTGCTCACCAGACAGGCCAGCTGGGGGTCACCCTAGCATCAGCTCCAAGATGAGCGCCCTCTCTTACCGTGCATCCGAGGCACTGAGCCTCACGGCCAAAAGTAAGGCCTCCCCTGATGTTAAGTGAAAAGGGATAGACGGTACAAATCCGCTCTCCCTGCTCTTTTAGTTCTGTGGTAAAAGGGTTTGGGATGGACACATTCCATGCTTTAAGAACCCCAACTGTATTACCAAGCACTGACCCATGCAAACATGACTGTAATGTTGAATATTGTATTCATATCCTACTATGAGTTAGTCTAAGAGACATTCACTACCTTGCATGATGTTGATCAGCGGAGTAAATATTTATAAAGCATCAGACATCACTCAACATAACATAACATGTCTGTCACAGTCACACTGGAAGATATTTCTAGGACTATAAAATGAACAGTTAACATATCCTTCACTAAACTAAAACATGCACGCACACACACACACACACACACACACACTCACGCACACACACTCACGCACACACAAAGCTGATTGCTGATGGCTAATACATAAATATACATAAGATATGCAAGTACTGCATTATGCCATCTCATTGTACCATTGTACCTTAAGAATACAGTACAGTAATATTCATGTATTCATGTCCAGTGGTAACCTGTTTGGTGTGTTTAGCAGGTATTTCAGCAGTTGGGACAGTGATCAAGAGCTACACAAAGATGTCAGAGCTAAAACTCAAGAAAACCATAATTTGCCTATACACTCTCTATATTGTAAACATGGGACAATTGGAAATGTCTAGAAAATATTTGATGTAAAGTTATACCAACAAATAACCCACATGACTATGAAAAGTGGTACCTATGTTGTATTTGGTATTGTCAAATTATGTGCTCCTTGTGACAATATAAGTAATAAATATATAAAATATAAGTGTTTGCATAATAAGACTGAAATGCAGTAATCTGAGATGTTGCAAAGTCTGGTAGTAACATATTGTATAAATGAAAAAGTGCAACACAAACACTCCAGGTAGGGTGATTATTGTCAGTATCTGTGGTGGTTGTCTTTGTGGTATTTAAACATTGTTTTTTTTGCTTGTTTGTTTGTTTTTTCTATTCTGTAAATGTACAGTTTGTGAATATATGAAAATATGAATTAAATGGAAAAATAAAAAAATAAGCCCACAATCCCAAGTTGTATGTTTTAAATTACCTCATTTGCTACAAATCATCCTTATTAGTCATGAAAATGCGTGTCACCAAACATCCTGATGGAGACTGGTGTCAGGGATAACAGGTTCATTGAGGCTAAGAGAAACTTGCCAGTAATCATGCTATGAGTAATCAAAATCATGTGGCCTTGGTTCAAGGCTTCACCCCACCATGTACAACCTCTCGTATCTGTTAATCATTGAGTATGCATCTTTCAGACGTCCACAGAACACCTAAAAATAACGGGAAACATGACATGGTGCTGTATCAGAGATGGGGATTGGTGGACAGTTGGAGGGTTGGCGTTATAAGTGCTGCACAGAGGTGAGCTCAGCCTCACTGGCAACATGAAGGCCCTTCTGCTTTTCGGATTGGTGGCAATTGCCCTGGCTGAAGTCACCCGCTTCGAGGGGTAAATTTCCATTCTTTATTTAATAAGCAAAAAACATTATTTTTCCTTCAAGGGTGTGTAACATCAGGATAACTGTAATGTCAAAACTGCACTGATATTCATGAGTCTGTATTGCTTTATTTACTTTACAGAGGCAAATGCAAATTCAGTGACATATTGCAACTAATTATATATCTGCCTGCTTTGTATCATTGTATATCCTGACAATTCAAAGTATTTTCAAGTCAATATTTGTGATTGGTGGAAATTAATCATAGGGTTATAATCCTATAATTAATTATAGAAAGACAGAGTGGCGAAAGGACTGAATGACATCAAACAAAGAATCTGTTTGGACTGTCTGATCTGTATGGACTAGGAAAATATTCAGTGTTTGTCCATGGAAGAAGATAATACATGTAAAACATGGGATAGATGCCTTTTCTGAGAGGCATTTCAGATCTATTGAGAATTGTTGCTACCAGTGCCCAACCCAGCAACCATGTACCTGCTGGGAAGCCTCCCTATGAAAACACGTTGACCACTACTGCTTTAGGCTGGTGCATATAGACCTATATCAGTTACAAGTTGGAATTTGATATAAGTAAAAACACAAGTTAGGGATATATATATTTTACCAACAGATTTTTGTTACCCATATAAAAGGCAACTTGTCTATCTGCAGCTACAGCACAGAATAATAAATCTCTCCAAGGTTTTTTTTTTTTTATATGACACAACTCTCAAGGCATACATAACATGTGAGCCATACGTGCTTCTACATTATCGCACCTGAATGCTCGTACTAGTGCATCTTACATTTACTATATGTGTCTCAACAAGAAATCAGTTCTTATACTCTGTATTTCAGTGAATGAGTGCTCAAAAATTGGAAGAACAATATGGTGGCTGCTGTATTCTTAATCTCTTTCTTATGAACAGAGAGAAAGTCCTCCGTCTGAAGCCTGTGGTTGACGATCATGTGACCCTCATTAAGGAACTGGCTAGCAGCATGGAGGTACAGGTCTGCCTTCACACACCCACATCTAAGTGTGTAATTCTCACTCACAACAGGGGTTAAATTGGTTTGCTAAAGGTGATAGAGGTTAAATTGGACCTACTTTCTCAGGTCATTCTTATCATTCATTAAATGTTTGTTCAGATGTTCAAATCATGTCTAAATGTGCCTTTACTTTTCCTCCCCAAAAATTAAACAATGCCTATAAACTGTAGCATCCGGTCATCTCATCTTCATTTTACAATAAGAATTTCATTCAATTCCCCTCAATTTACCATACGAGTGACTGAAAGGCTCATTGCTTTCTGAGTTCATTTCTGATCATCTCACAATATTAAAATGTTTGTCTGGGGCGCCATCTGCAGGTTGATTTCTGGAGCCCTGACAGTGCTGAGGTGGTGACCATCGACATTGATGTGGACATCCATGTGCCCGCTGCCCACATTGATATGGTGTACACCATGCTGCAGCAGAGCGACATGGAGCACGAGTAGGTCACAGTTCTCAGGATAACAAATGATTACTTTCATTTCTGATTAATCTGTTAATTATTTTTTTTCAATTAATCAACTAATCATTGAAGTACAAAGTGTCAGAAAATGATGACAAATGCTCAGGGGAAGTTAACAGAGCCCAAAGTGATGTCTTCAAATTGCTTAGTCTGCCCAGCAGCCAAAAAAAAAAAAAAAAAAATTATTACTTTCATAATGATATCTGTGAATAACAGCAAGTAAATATTAGCATCTTAATGATCTTAGTGAAGCTGGAATCAGCAAATATTTGGTCATTTTACTTGATAAATGACTTAAAATATATTGAAAATATAATCTATTTTATTTCGATTGACATGTTGATTAATTGTTTAAATGAATGATTAACCAACTGATCTTTTCAGTCCTAATTTACAGATACAAAATATAGAGAAATATTGAAAATGAAATGAAGGCATCTCCATCCCTAATATGTATCCCTGATTCATGACATTTGGCTTGTTTAATTCGACCCATTTTTTTAATTTTGAGAATATCATTGTTGCATTCTCATTGCTTGTTTGAAAGAGAATAGAACAATAAAGCACATTAATCACTTCTGATCTTCAGGGTCCTGATTGAGGATCTGCAGGCCGCTGTTGATGCTGAGGCTGACAATGAGCCCTCTCCCAGGAGCCACAGCTACACTAAGTACAACAGTTTGGACAAAGTAAGAGGCAAAAAGATGATCCATAATTTCTATCCCTAATCTTCCATTCTCTTTCTTTCTCTCTCTCTCTCAGTGATCTTATTTGTTCTGTTTTTGTGATTTCAGGTCCAGGCCTGGATCGCCTCCATTTCCTCCTCCAATCCTCAACTGATCAGCAAGCAGGTGATTGGAAACACCTATGAGGGACGTCCCATGACCCTCCTCAAGGTATGCCCTGACTTATTTCAATTCAAAACAATATGAATATTGCTCTATCATATTATACAATGTAGTGTGATGGGCACATTGTACAATTCCATGTAAGGAATGTATCATGACCACAAATCCTGTGACGCTTCCCTTTAACAACCACAGCTCGGTAAGAAGTCTAGCTCCACCAAGCCCGCTATCTTCCTGGACTGTGGTATCCATGCCAGGGAGTGGATCTCTCCTGCTTTCTGCCAGTGGTTCGTCAAGGAGGTAAGGAGGACATCCCGCTGTGCATGGCCTGTTTTTGGAAAGAGACTTCTACACATTACAGCACCAAAACCTGATCCCATCCTCCTCCTCAGGCTCTGTCCACCTACGGCAGGGATTCTCAGATGACCAGCCTGCTCAACCAGATGGATGTCTTCGTTCTGCCTGTCTTCAACATTGATGGCTATGACTACACCCACAAGAGTGTATGTTACATGTTCTCTTATGGGTCTGTGGTGTAACCTAACAAAGACCGTCCTTACAGAAACTGCTCACTGTGAAATGTGTCCTTGAGCGTGTATTTTGTGCATTTGCGGACTTTAGAACAGGATGTGGAGGAAAACCCGCTCCAGGAAGTCTGGATCCAGCTGCATTGGAGCTGATCCCAACAGGAACTTCGATGCTGGCTGGTGCAGTAAGTGGAGAATGGGCAAATACTGCTTAGTCATAAATCTTTTTGAAATTTAACTCATGTAACTATGTTTTATTATGTCACCCTGTTGAGGATTAACCTGCTGTCGCCATTATTTACCTCTGTTTATTTCAATAAAAGCTTTACAACACGCTTCAATGTGATTTTAGCCACCGGAGCCTCCAGCAACCCCTGCAGCGACACCTACTGCGGCTCCAAGCCTGAGTCTGAGATCGAGGTCAAGAATGTTGCTGACTTCATCCGCAGGAACAAGTCCATCATCAAGGCCTACCTCACCATCCACTCCTACTCCCAGCTGCTGCTCTTCCCATACTCCTACACTTATGAGCTGGCTGCTCACCACAGCGAGCTGGTCAGTCACCACCAACCGCCTTAAATGAGTTTATATTAAGGGTGTGAATCTTTGCCTTAACAGAGATTAAATTGACTCACAATTCTTTTTTTTTTCAATGATTCAGTCCGATGTGAGTTTGCTAACCACAATTTGAGTCAATGATTCAGTGCAGCACTTTTAGCCAAAATTATATCTGTACATCAATGCAATGAATGAATAGGTATGGCCCTACTTGCTATACATACAGATGGATCAGTGCAATGAATTAGACACATCTTAGAGGACACTGGTCAGTCACAATGATCAAATAGTCATCAGTGTCACAAGCAGCACTAATTGTATGCTACCTTGTTGGAAATCTACACATTTTAAAAACAATGATAGTATATTGATTGCATTTGAATAAATTAGGCTCTAACATTATTATTCTCTGACAGAGTAGTGTCAGCGGTAATAATGTCACCATGTTTATTACATTGCAACAGGTTAGAAAATCGCTTTGGCCAAATGTGTGTGTAATTTTCTTAAGGACATTCTTCAATCATATTGCATGGGCATCTTAATTTCAACGCACATATTGAATTCAGATACTATCAAGAGCTCTTAAGTTTGGATCTTTTCCAGTAAAATGTGCCTCATTCAGAGAACATCAATATATCAGAATTTCCAGAACAGAAAAAAAAGTTTCCAAAATGTAGACCTATCCCTTGCATGAGGATCGAGCCCGAGTCCATTATCACTTTTATCTTTAGCTTGTGCTTTACTGCTGCAAATCATTTACTCCCTGGCTCCAGCTCATATGGCTCATTCTAATAGGAAGCAAGCAGCTCCTTTACCTCTCACTGGGGTGTCCGAGGGCTGTGCTTAACACTCACACCCTTTCTCCAGCTCTCACACATAACTGTGGTGCATCACACATCCCTGCCTATCTGTCACTCACTTGTAATCCTTCCCTTTTCAACACTTTATAGAACAAAGGAACTCCAGGAATCTGTCATATCGGATTTTTCTGGCCAGAAATATATTTTCCTACTGTGCATTTCTTTGGGGATCTCATTTACTGTTGGCACTCACTGCTCTTTTTCACTATTTTTTGTAATATCAGTAAAAACAAAATGCAAGGCTGCAGGGCTAATTACATATTCACTATTCTTGCAGCTGGCTGTAAATTGCAGCTGATTCAGTCTGCTTGTATGATTATGTTTGTTCTTTTACTGTCCTAATTTTTTCTGTAGCTCAGCTGACTGTGTTTACTCTCTGTATTGTAGCTTAAGATTGCTGAGGGAGCTTCTGCTGCTCTGCGCAGTCTGTATGGTACCCGCTACACTAGTGGACCCGGTGCTACCACCATCTGTAAGTACAATAAATGCAGCCATATTGCTCTCCATGATTGAGATGGGCCATAGAGAGAAAGCTTGAGAATGTATTTTACACTCCTAATATTATGTATGTGTTCATAATGCTCAACCCTCTGTTATGACATATGGTCTCTCAAAGCTACAAAAGGCCATGACTTATCCTCAGTGGGGCCACTCTATGTTCCCAAAGTCCTGTGTTCCCTCAATGTAATTTCTTTAAATTGAAACATCTCCATGTTCCCTCAATCCTGTGTTCCGTTAACATAAAAACAATAATTTCTATACCTTTGTTAAGCCTATCTTTAAAAAATGCACAATCTGACAATACGTGTTCAGTAAATAATATCTGAAATGCTTCCAATGCCTCTC
>OMKZ01050555.1:0-12404 GCA_900302535.1 Neoniphon sammara | reverse complement strand
GAACGTTGTCAATCAAATGGGGCGGGAGGAATAAAAATTGAGGTCATGTTCTGATTGGATCACTTCACTCTTATGTGTGAAAGTAGCTTTTAATCCACAGCAAAATGGCTGGTTTGCTCAGGAGAAATCAGCCGGCCTCTCTGCATAGAAAAGACTTAAGATTCTCACAGTTTCATCGTTCTTTTTACATCCATTGATGACAATAAAATCTTTTTAATGAGAAATTACATATTTTAGTTTCCTATCCCTTTAACTTCATCTTTCGTCTTTGCTTTGCAAATAAAAAGGTGGGTAAATTGTGTTTAAATGGTTTACCCTCTACTACAGCTCTGATTATACCGCTGCGTCACAGTGTTGAATAACATAATCACTCTATTGTGTGTGTGTGTGTGTGTGTGTGTGCACTTCACTTAATATTCACCCTCCGAGCACTTGTGTTTCCGTTCAGGCCTAAGCCCATGACTCACCAGCTCTCCAGCCCTGATTTCCACGGTGAGGAGAAGGAACAGGTAACCAGCATCGGGCAGATCAAACCGGAGCTCTACAGACCAAAGGGCGACCAGGGCGAGGGGAAACAGGGTGACACCTGCGGCAAGATAAGCTTTCTCCTGCGCTATGCCTTCAAGTAAGTCAGCCAGGTCACCCCAAAACAACCTACTGTCTTTGTTGGAGGCTGCTACATGGAGCATTTTAACATCAATAAATCAACACCACATTGATTTTGAAACATTTGTGTTATTACTGTAAACAAACGAGAAAATTGGCAGCCTTAACATTTTAGATTGATTTAGATCGGGTAAGATTTTGCATGAAATCTGCTGGATTGTTTTACATCACAAAACAGAGATAAAGTTTCCAGACTCTCCCATAATAGCAGATGGTGGAGGGAGTGAACGCCCGATGGAAAAACTCACTTCCAACTTTGTTTATCCTCCTCAGTAAAGACTCTTCTTATGGGAAATGTGGTCTTAAAGCAAAATTGAACTTTGCTAGAGTGTTGGGTTGTATAGTTACCTGGGTGTGATTCGACTTCACATGGCGAATTATCCTCATTAGTTGCTCTGTGCTCTTCTTGGCTGCTAATCCAGAATACTGTTTTTGTATCTCTCCATTCACTTTAATAGTGCAGCAGAACAGCTCCCAAAATAATACTTTCAGCACATAAAAGAATGCAAACAAAGCGGATTATGTCAATATAAAAAACTACAAGACCTAGTACCCATTTGTTTTTGGTGTAATTACAATTATTTGTGAAAATACTGTCAGATTGCTTCTTCTTGGCTCAAGGCTACTACACATAAGTTACCTGCAGATGCTGGATTTACTTTCCAATTTAAATAGTAAAATAACAAGGAAAGAGACATTTAATTTCCTCAAAAAATAGGTACAGGAACATGTTTTTTTATATCGGCATAATCCGCTTTGTTTGCATTGGTTTATGTGCTAAAAGTGTTATTTTGGGACCTGTTTCGCTGCACTATGGAAGTGAATGGAGAGATGCAAAAACAGTATTCTGGATTAGCAGCACAGGAAAGCATAGAGCAGCTAATTTTGCCACCATGTGGACTCATGTCACAGCCAGGTAACTATTCAACTCAACACTCTATCAAAGTTCAATTTTGCTTGAATTTTGAGAAACAGAAGCACTCACAATACCACTGGTTAGAGAGGCTACCGATCCTGCTTATGGTAATTATACCCAGGTGCAACAGCTAATTTGTCAGTAATATATTGATTTTTAAAATGGCTGAAAATGCTACACATAGCCCTTTGAAATTTAAGTGACAAGACAGCATTTATGTCCTCACTGTATGGCCCAGATGTGCAACTCTAAAGATAATGGAATGTTTTTTGAGATTACTGTAGTTGCTCACATTTGGGTCCTTTGTGTGTTTTTGACAAGCTGCTATTCAATATTCTCCGCTGCATGGAGAACTGGGTAATTGGCGGGTGCCAATGCTGTCAGGAAGGGGTGATTGGAGTGTGATTATGTGTACTTCATGTGTGTTGGGGGAGTGTGTGTGTGTGTGTGAAGGGGAGGGGGTGCTGTACAGCATGCTAGTTCAGTGTGTCTGTGGCGCGGCCGGCAGGGTCCCCGTTTTTTCTGCCTGTGCTGACATATGAAACATTAGAACGGGCAGAAGTGCTGATGGTCAGAAAAGAAAGGGAGTGAGAGGCCGTTTCACTCATGAATTATATATGGTGAGCCTCTTTAAACAGCAGTGCCTGTCAACACATAATAACAGCACACTGTGTAATAAACTGGAACTTCAGACACAGGGAATTAGCGAGGGTGCTGGACAGAGCGGGGGGGTTGATGATGAAAACTGGTCATGTGCCCCCCTTTTCCCCATTTACAAAGTCAGGAGATAATTTATGTAGTTGCCTGTCATTACACTGGCGGGGAAATGTGTCAGTGAGACCAATAGGAGAGAGGAATGGACTGAGGCAAAAAACACAAAAGCTAGAGATGTAGCTGCAAGACTGCGTGGGCATGTGTGTCAACACGCACGTGTGGAGGTGTGCTACTGCTGGAACTGTGATAAAATTGGGATGTTAATGTGCGAGACCCCCGCTATTTGGGGCATAACAGTCAGAACAACAATGTCTATCTCCCTGATATCCTCTGGGAAAGGCATTTCTATTGACACTCCCATTAAAAGCTGACACATTTCCACCGTGGGAATAACAGCTGGCTTTCAGGCATTGTCTGCCAGGAATAAGGCTGTGAATTTCACTCCCTGCTTGAGCAGTAATAGGTATATTCTCTGCAGCATATCTTGGGGATTGTGTAAAAACCTTGGGTTTTGTTCAGGTGAATGTCTTGTTTAGTAAAAAAAAGGACACACCACTGCAGGAAAATCTGCAACCATTACTTTGTAACAAACAACAAATGTGCTTTTGTACACAAGCCTCCTGTCATTTTTAGTGAGTCTCTTAGTATTGCTTGTTCATGGTGGCTGAAGAGTCTGTCATGCCAACATAGCAGGAAATTACTGTGGATTAAAGATCATTAGATGTACATTCAATTCGGTCAGGGTTTTCTCATTAAAATGTTTATCTGGCGGAGCTGGAAATGTAATTTCCTACAGTAATTTCTACATTTGTCTTGTTTATCATCCCCCTGATTCGATGTGATTGCAGGCTTGGCATGTTTATCCGATTGCCTTAATTGGATGTGATTCAGAGGTAAACATGTGTCCTGATTGGGCACGGTTGCATCGTCAGCCAGCGTATCTTATCTGTGATTGGTCCAAATCAACCAAAGGCATGTCTGCAAAAGACACAGTTGGCCTGTTTGGTCCCTCCTCAGTCCCAAAGTTCACGCTGCTCACCTTAAAGGAGCTAATGAAGTGCTGACACGCTGGTTAACGCTGGGAGACAGAATCTAACAAGGTCTGATTAAAGGCCTCCCAGCCGTCGTCATCTTCGTCTGGTAATTAAATACATAATAAACAGTGTGTGAGATACACCAATGACTGTGGGTGGTGCATTTGGACGTAAAGACATCTGTATCAGTGAGCTTTTGTGTGTGTGTGTGTGTGTGTGTGTGTGTTTGTGCCAGTGAGATCAGGGAAAGGACTATGGATTGAGCTCCATCCGTCTGTCATGTACGATTTCTGAGTCTCTGCTGGTCTGTTTTGGATGAAACTTGTGGTCTGACATTTTAAATATAAACATGATTGGCGCACCACAGTGCCACCACCAGGCCAACAGGCTCAAAGCATCACGCTTACTATGTCGGACACTGCTGGGTCGAATTTGATCACCCTCTGGGGAATGATCCGTTTTTACATGGATATCCACAAAATGAAACTGATTTGCCCAAACACAGCGCCACCAGCTGGCCAAAAAGTCCCCAAGCTTCTGGCAGCAGTGTCTCAGACACCAAACATCACAGATCACATACGAAAAAAAGTACAGTATAGAAATAACAATAATAATAATACACCCAGGGCAACTTGCTAATTTGACAGTAATACACTGATTTTTAAAACTGCTGAAAATGCTTCACATAGCCCTTTCAAATATAACTAACAAGACAGCATTTATGTCCTTGCTGTGTGGCGCAGATGTGCAACTCTCCAAAGATATTTAACTTGTTGGAGACATCATGGTCACATGTGCCTTTGTGAGTGAGTACGTGTGGCTGATAATGATATTTTTAAGCTGCTGGTGGCCAATATTTTGTGCCAGTATTCCCTATCTTAAAATGTGACAATATTAATGCCAGAAAATCCTCAGAAAATACAAGTCTCCATTGTTTCCACTAGAACTGTGGTCTTATTAGTGTGGAAAAGAGTGTGAAACAGCATTTAGGCCATCATGGGACACTCCGATTCTCAACTGAAATGAATAAGGAAAAGAAGAAAAAGAAAATATATTTAGGCATACTTATGTGTAAACTGATTAAAATGTCCCATGAGTTCAGGCTGAAATATTCCCATAGAGAATCAGTATAGTATTGATTAATTCTACAATAAATATGTAATTAATGAAAACATCATATTGAAGGTGGATGCCACTGACAGGCTACTGTTTAATTAAATTCCCTGATACAATGGTCGATTGCTTGTATTTCTATAAATGCATTCAAGTGTGTCTACATGCATGTTGCATTCGTGTGTCCTTGTGTGGGTTGGTGCATTTGTGGGTGTGCACAGACAGTGTTGCATGTGTGACCCAAACCGACTGTATACCGAAGGGTAAAATATTAAGGATTACTGTATTAACGTCTTGACTTTGCCTCGACTCTCTCTCTCTCTCTCCCTCTCTCTCTCTCTCTCTCCTTTCTGACTGTACATCTGTGCCTACTGCGCTTACATCTCACATTGCTGATACTGCAACGATGATGCAGCTGCAGGGATGACACACACACACACACACACACACAGACGCTATGCCTTGCTCTAGAGATGCTGAACCTCCCACGCTATTATCTGTATACAAAGCAGCCTGCACAGGTGTATGTGCGTGTGTGAGTGTGTGAGTGTATGTGAGTGTGGGCTGGCCCCGTCTGGGTCTCACAGAGTATTTGTGTAAGTTTGCGTATGTCTGTTATAGATTTTGGTCTGTGTGTGTGCATGCTGGCCTTGCCTGGGCCTCAGAGACTTTTTGTGAGTAAGTGAAAGTCTAATATAGGGTTCTCTCTCTCTCTCTTTCTCTCTCTCTCTCTGTGTGTGTGTGTGTGTGTGTGTGTGTGTGTGTGTGTGTGTTTGTATAGCACCGAACAGTTGGTGGTGAAGATCCTGAAAGCTCTGGACCTGCCAGCTAAGGATGCCAATGGCTTCTCTGACCCGTATGTTAAGATCTACCTACTGCCAGACAGGAAGAAGAAATTCCAGACCAAGGTGCCTCCCACTCCCTCACCCACCACACTCACCTGCACCCTCCTCTTTTTCTCACTGGCAAAATTTCTATCTAACTTGTGCGAAAAACTCCAGTTCCACTTGTTTTTTTTTTTTTATCATCCTCAGCGCTCACTTTTTGCCTCATTCTTATCCACATCCCATTCTCTGCTGCTGCGATGACCTGATCTCCCCACGGGGATCATTAAAGTTTCATCAAACCTAATCTAATCTAATCTAAAGGCATAATTTATTCAAGATAATGTCCTTCAGACTATTCAAGGGGACCACCACTCCATTTAAGAGCTCATATCTGTTATTCCAATGTTTAAGTACAGTTCAGTCAATATATGAGTACATTTGGTTATGTTCTGAACTAGTAAATGAACTCTTAGTCCTTAAACGTCCTCCTCTGGATGTTCTCCTGAGTTACTCTCTTTGGAGCAGCTCCAGACTCAATTGCATCACAAATTTACATCTGATTTTTCGGACTTTGTGCTCACCGATATTGCCTGTGCTGTCTGATGCTGTAGGATTAAAAACCTTTAAAAAGTTCTGAAGTTGAAAGGTTTTTCCTTGTAAGTCCAACATGATTGATGCCAAACGAGTGAGAACCAGGAAAGTATGAAAAGTGAGATTTCAGTAACAATAGAGCTGTAATAATTTGAAATTTCTCCCGCTTTGCTTCACAAAAGCTCCTTCAGCTCCTGAAAAGAGTAAATGCTTCAGTCATTTGCATAATACCGCTTCCCTATTGTTTAGAGATGACTGTTAAATTTCAATCACATCCCAATTAAACACGGAATTTTTACATCATTCAGGTTTTGCCATGCTGATTTATTTTATTCTCTAAAGTGCTTTAAGATCAGAAACAGGATCACTGTATGTCACCTTTAACTCCATATTAGAGCTCAGTGTTTCTGGTTGCTAGAAGGCACTGCCTCTGCATCAGCTTCCATGTTTAATCCAAAGCTAACAAGTAATCATCAAGTGCTAATAAGCAGGAGTGACAAACCCACTCATGCAGTGACAAATACTGGATTTGGAAAGGAGCGCGTGTCACATTTTAATTATAACTGGCTTCATCGCGTGACAGCTTTTATATGAAATGCTTTCATAGCAAATAAATCCCACTAGTAAGTTGACAAATAACAAAGTTACAATTTAAGGAGACTGAGATTAAAGATAAATTTGCAAATGTAGTCTGTAATGTGCTAAAACGTGATGAGCAGGAAATTGCAGTTGGTCTCTTTACATAATGGTGGCGTGCTCTGTTACGTTCACTGGTTTGAAATCATCCATTTTACCTGTCATCTTATAGTGAAAGATGGAACAACGGCATTAAAGATAGTTTAGTCAACAAGGCAGGCTGGAGGTGAACTAACTTGTAATAAAGACAATTAGCCTTTGCAAATATGCTACAGTCATTTCTGAATAAAAAAAATAAAGAACACAAGCATATGTTGTGGATGAGAAAATGTTTTAGAGGGGATTTATTTCATTATAGCAGGTTTAATATGATTCTTCATCCCACATGGGGTGAAGAATCAACAAAATGTCTTTTCCTGGTCTTTATCTTTGCTACGGTTAAAGGTTGTATTGCGGAAAAAATTGCGTTTTTTCCCCCTAGTTTTGGTATGGATGTTATTTGAATGATATTAAAAGGTGTTGGTGGTACTGCTATTTAACAAAGTTCTTTGTGGGAAATGATGTCACTAGAAGAACAAGCCAATCAAAACTGGCCCCAGCTGTTTTGTCCCCACTGGGCCTTATGAAAAAATCAACCATAATTTAGAATCTTAAATTTGCATCAGCCCGCCTGTGCTTTAGCAGCCTTGTGGAGCAGCATCCATTGTTAATGCCAGGGAGAAGGGCAGAGCCACCAATATCACCAGCCAATCAGCAGCCAGTGGCTCATTAATAATGAATGAACGTCTCCAAAACGATTTCTAAGACTCTAGGTACCAAAGCAGTCTTTAAAATAAGTTACGTTAATTCTTTCCAATTTTCTTTAATTTAAATATCACAGCTTACATTTCCAGTTTGTTTGGAATAAACAGAAGAAGACCTGGGTAATCAGCATGAGCAGCGATAAAAAAAAAAAAGTACCACCTACAGAAATTCAAACTCCATCAACAGAAAGTCTAAGTGGAAAGACATCACAGTCCTGCCCACACTGTTTGATTGACAGGTGAATCTTTGGAAAGTGCAGTGCAGAAAAAAATCACAGCAATGAGAGTTTAGCAAACAAAGATGTCACCAAAATCAAATAACAAGGATCAAACAGACCACTTATATTAAATTCTCTCTCTCCCAGGTCCACAGAAAGACCCTGAACCCGGTGTTCAACGAGACGTTTCAGTTCGGCGTGCCGCTGAATGAGCTACATTCCAGGAAGCTGCATTTCTCTGTGTATGACTTCGACCGCTTCTCCAGACACGACCTGATCGGCCAGGTCGTGGTGGACAACCTGCTGGACTTCAGCGAGGGCACCGGGGAGAAACCTGTCTGGAGGGACATCGTGGAAGGCACCGCGGTAAAGACCCGACCACGGCAGTAACCCCAAATTATCAGCCATCACTTTCAGTTGTTAGAGATGCCGAGGTTAGATTGAATTAGATGAAACTTTAATGATCCCTTTGGCGATATTAGGTCATTGGAGCTGCGAACTATTGGATACAGCAATGAAGAATAGAATTTAATTAAGCAGAGAGCAAATGGAGAACATTAAACATAACACAGCAGACAATTACAACACTAGAGTGTTTTAAGCACATATACATGAATGAAAGGTATAAAAAAAATGTATCTAATTTAGAGCATGTTTGCAGGATGTGCAAAATAAGAGCAGAGATTAATGCAAATTAATGGAAAAATTAATGGAAATTAATGGAAAAATATGATGTATGCACATATAAGAGTAATATGAGAATATTAAAAAAAGGCAGTTTACTCTATATACACAGAATGTGCAACATGCGGATTTTGTTCACATCAGCAAGTTTACACAAAGCCATGTCTGCTATGTGCAGAAACTCATTGTAAAAACCAATTTACCTTACCTTACATAGGTGGATAACAGATGCAAGTATGTGCATTTGCATTTGTCTTTATTACCTCATCAAAT
The DNA here is from genome assembly GCA_900302535.1 of Neoniphon sammara. Classification (NCBI taxonomy): domain Eukaryota; kingdom Metazoa; phylum Chordata; class Actinopteri; order Holocentriformes; family Holocentridae; genus Neoniphon; species Neoniphon sammara. The sequence continues at coordinate 3,929 of OMKZ01050555.1, read as the reverse complement.
CTCCAGGTGTATGTACCATATGTACAGAAAAAGGGCGAATGCGCAAAGGAGCATGTGCACTGTCTATTCTCATATCAGAACCTTTTATACATATAGATTGAGTTAACATGCATCCTGAAATGTGTCCAGAAATTTGTACTGACTCATTTGCAGAGAGCGTACAGAAATCGAAAATTTAAAAATGATATAGCTCAGGCCAGAGTGTGAAAGATTCAGCCCTGGCGAGTTCATATAGATTACTGGAAAGACACTGCAAGCCAACAACCGCATTTTTAGTGAGCAGTACCCAAGCAAAATTCTATGAAATATGCATAGAAGACCATTAGCAAATTAAAAAGTACAAGGTCTTAAAAAAAAGAAAGAAATTGGCGTGGATGTTTCATTTATTAAATAAGTTTCAACATCAGCATCCGTCAGTGCTTTCCACTCGGGGAAATATTGACCAGTGAGTCTTCCCACCACAGTGTGACCTGAATACCACTGGTGTCATTACTGTGGTGCCACTGAGACCACAGACAGTGGGAAGATCAGTAGAAGGGAGAGAGACGGGGGAGGGATATAAAAAGCCCGGAAAATTGTCGCCTCTACTTAACACTTTCCTCCACTTGGGGACATTGACAGATTGGCATATGATTCATTTGCAGTGACGGCAGTTCCCCTCCGCTAAACACTCTGCCCGTCCAGATTAGGACGCCTGCTGTCATGCAGTGTCAATCACAGATGTAGCTCTTATCTAGCCGCAGACTCATTGCAATAATCGTAATAAGAGCAAATCAAAAGATAGTGGTCTGGTAACGGTTATCCTCTCTAACTCTGCCTTTAGATGCCATGTCAGTCTCCCTTATTACAATCACAGTTTAACCTCTAATTTGTATGTGTGTGTGTGTTGTGACCCACAGGAGAAGGCTGATCTCGGGGAGCTTAATTTCTCGCTGTGTTACCTGCCCACTGCGGGCAGACTCACCGCTACAGTCATCAAGGCCACCAACCTCAAAGCCATGGACCTCACCGGCTTCTCAGGTAAAGGATTAAGACTCTCTCTCTCTCTCTCTCTCTCTCCCCCTCTCTCTCTCACACACACGCATACGCCACGCTGCTACAGTATCTCCAACATGCAGTCAGGCTGAAAACTCATTTAAAGTATTAAAAAAAACAAAAAAAACAAAGAAAAAAAGAACGCTTCAAACATTATAGGCTATAGTACCGAACTTTTACATCTAAATAAATTTTATTATGTTCAATCTAATGCCAAATGAGTTCACACATTGGTGATTAACCTCTCCACCTCTACCACTCCCACAGGTGGGTTGATCATTACAAATGCATGCTGTGTGGCCGACCTTTGTTCAAACCCACAGAACTTTATTTTAAATTCTAGTGGAGATTCCAAACTTTCCAAAGACATCAAATATGTCCTGCTGAATTACAGGGAAATGTCTATAAAATGATGCACAAGACATCTAGATATTTTCTATTTGATGCAATGCTGCAGCCAGAAAACAATGGCATCTTGGCTTTGAATATTTCACTCAATTACTAATAATTGCATCAAATATTCAAATGACTAACAATTGACTTTTATCATTATTATTACTACTGACCCGAGCAATTCACATCTCATTCCTTTGCATGTACAATGTATTGGAATGACAATAAAACATCTTGAGTCTTGAATAGTGTGATGTGGCTTCAATGAAATGTTGGAACCAGCATATACAGAATTTGTATGTGACACTGTTGTAGGATATAAAAAAAATCTTCACACTTTGAAGCTACTTAAGGGGCAATTTAAGGGAAACCCAGTTTAAGGAGTTAAGCTTGTCACCTCTAAAACGCCCTGCATTTTGCATTACTGCTGATGTTGTAAAGTTGCTGTCTGTGGCTACATTCCCGCGTTGGTGCGCAGCTGATTTTTAGTGATGCATTTTACATCAAACACACTTCACAATTTATGGTGAAATTATATAATTGAAATTATAATCGGGTTAATTACTTCATCTGATGATTCCATGGCTGTCTCAGAAGTTTTTTTCCTCATTTTTCTTTGTGCACGAAGACTGAAAGGCATGCTCCAGAGCAACATGGGGGTTTGTTATATTGCAAGGAACTTAAAATTTATTGCCACACAATTCAGTACTGCATGTTTAAAATCAGCTACGGGAATGTACCTTCAAGCTCTGGGGTTATTTTGTTGTTTGGGGCTGTATTTTTCTTATTCTTGAGGAAATATAGCCAAATGCACACAATGTGACATCATGCTTATATTTGCCAGCTATTTAAAACATAAAGGGTAAATGTCAGGTTTCAGTGTTGGTCAAATTAGACTTCTGCACTGGAGTGATGTCATAGTTACGCTGTAGTGTGAGCCATAGTGTGATTTATACTTCTGCATTTATAGTTCAACGTTGGAGAGTCTGTGTGTACGTTCAGCTGTGCAGTGTTTATCTGTGCTGGTGAAGCACAGATAAACACTGCAGCAATTTTTGTTTACATTATCTGAAACAGAGTCCACTCTCTAACACACTGGTGGTGTCCAAAGAGATATTTTGATATATTCCTTACCATGAATTTAGTGACATATATTGCAGTCTGTATAATATGTGGCTTAGTTGGCAACATCAGAGCAGATTTGCAAACCTCCCAAGAGAGATGACAACCGGCATCGTGTTGTCTTCACTCAACCTGCAAAACCGTCAAGTGGACCAATCACAGATCTTGTGTGCAGCTACATTTTTGGAGAGGTCTGTTTAAGCTACGTATAAATTAACCTTAAGTCCGTCAGAATCAAAGAGCAAGAGCTTCTTTCCAGAGCCGCCATTTTGCACCAGTGTTGAACAGGGAGAAATCCATCTTTGAAGCAGCAGAGGCGCCAGTTTCTTCGCCAGCAGCAGACACAACAGACCAGAATGCACTGCAGCCACATGACACGCTGTGCTTCTCGTAAGGGGCACAGCTCTCACTCCTTCTCCAACAGAAAAACTCACTGTCTTGCTTTTACTACTGATACCATTATTGCTCTGCCCGCCTACATGAATAACCCACAGCTGAATGGAGCAACAAAAGGCAAGCTCCCTGGGGGTTGTCGAAAGGCATTCTGGGAAATGTAAGAAATCACCAACTGAGGTAGAAGTAGACGAGGTGGGTTGTCTAAGTGGGTACAACAAAATGGTAAATTATAGCAGTTGGCCACAAAAAAAACTCCTGGAAAGCACTGAACATCACAGATTGATGATGTATAACAGTGTGAAAGTATATGAGGGTGGAATTTTCCATTAAGGAATGGATGTACAGCACCTTTGAGCCTGTTGCTGTGCACAAACATGACATGCTACAAGGCCGGAGCGACTGCAGCTAGATTGGAACGAGGTAGTGTTTATACATTATAGATACTCACCTGAAGCTATAATCTTCATTCATTTGTTAGTGTTTTTTTCATTGAAAGCAAAATTGCAAATGTAACACCAAAGTTAAACCACAGAATCAACGCATTGAAACACCAATAGCATTTCCTACGGGACTGATATGTGATTGCTAATAAAAATATTGAATTAACAAAGGCCTTAATAAAAGGTCTTATTATTTAGTTATCCATCTCGGTGATTGCTACGGTGGGTGCTCTCTTGGATTAAATGAGATCTTGGATGATAATGACCGCATAGCATTATTATTGCCATAATGATCACAAAACGATTGCAGCACTGGAAAGATGCTTAAAAATGTAGCATAAAAATCGAATCCGGGGTGTGTATTTTCCCCGGTTGCCACCACAAAGCTGCTCACGCTGAATGGATAACTCAAGTGAATCAACCTGTGCTGCTTTCTCCTTTATATTCTTAATCCAGCTTTGCCAAGGTGACTTGATTTTCATGCCTTTTATGTGTTACAGACGGATACCTGTGAGCATAATACCTAATAGCGTTTCCAGGAGT
>OMKZ01050553.1:0-23718 GCA_900302535.1 Neoniphon sammara | reverse complement strand
CAAAGGGCGCTATAGAATGTGTGGGTGAATGAGGTCCATTGCTATGATAATACTGATCATACAGTGCTGGAGTCCAAAGCAATTTCCTCCTCTCTCACCAGCACCTCCGCTTCTGTATCGGACATACATCCTGAGACAGCGGAGATTGGTGGCCAGGATGCTGAATTTTTCATGAGGCAGGAAAGGTTAGATAAGATCCTCCCGCGCGTTGGAGATAGTGCACTTCCTTTGACAGATGTGTCTCTGGAGCGGAATAGGTATAAAAACTAAAAAAAAATAAAATAAATTTGAATGGCTCAAATTTTGAATGTGACCCCGTCGCTAAAAGAACATTTGGAGATGAGAGCGTCGCAGCTGAGGAGGTGTCGGAACAGGCGCTGAAATGGCACGACGCAGACACAGTGTTTTTCTACCTGCCACGAGGCTGCAGCTTGCACCGTGCTGCTTGGACCGGCTGATGACTCATGAAAATAATGGATTTAGTGAGCATTAATAATTTACTTTTTGTTTGATATGAGGCATTTATTGTGCCTTTACATATTAAGGACTGCTACTCAGTCTGCAACAAAGTATGAATCCTGCAAGTAAAAATACGAGCTAACACAAAAGAATTGCACAGCCACCTTGTTGCGCTGGGTCAAATGTTAAATCTTGTTTTCATCCACTCACTAGATCACATTAGTTTAACAAAAACAATTGCAGTGATCACGTAACATAAAGGACATGAGCCAGAAACACTGCAAGGTTTGTGAAGAAACCGCTCCTAGAGGAAAAAGAGACTGAATCATGAGTATTAACCCCTTGAACTCTCATTTTCCTTTAAATTTCCCCTTGAGTGGCTCTAAAGTTAGAACATTTTTTTCCATATTGTAACAGTGTCACATACATATTCTGTATCTGCTGGTTGCAGCTTCACTGAAGTTACATCACACTTGAGTGAAATATTCAAACCCAAGACGCCATTGTTTTGTAGCTGCATTATTACATCAAATAGAAACTATCTAGATGTCTTGTGCATCATTTTCTATAAATTTCCCTGTAATTCAGCAGGATATATTTGGTATCTTTGGAAACCTTGTGATCTAGAATTAAAAATAACATTCTCTGGGTTTGAACAAAGCTTGACCTCTTGAGGAATTGAAGAATTATGGGTCCAAGTCTGTAGATCTTAAGTTATTATATTATATTATACTATAAGATTTACTGTATTGAGGCATGTTTGAAGGTCGAGGTGCTACCGAGGCCAGCAGTTCCAAGTTTTGATGCTGTAGAGATGTAGTACTTTTGCAGACAGAAAATCGCCCAAGATGATCCCTCTGTTCTTACTCAAGATGCCTTTGTGGGAGAGAAGATTATATAGACTGGGAAGGAACCACAAAGCCACACCACAAGGAGTCCAACACAGAGATGGGAGATTGGATGGAGAGAATGGTTGATGGTAGGGCTGGTAAATGCTCCCCTAGGCTTTTTGCAGCCAGAGAGATCTACAAATATTTCCATAATCACCACAAAGCCTGTGACTGCCAGGCCCAAAGCCCAGATGTAGAAGACAGCATGTTTGAGCTCTTAGCTGTAAAGGTCAGGAGCTGCTCCTCAAACATGGATAAAAAGTCATGCTGCCATTTTCAATTGCATTGGCAAGCACAGGTTGCAGTCTTTTCTTGACAGGAATGAGTTTCTTTTTCCCTCCCAGCTAAGACATGATTACTTCAGAGGACTAAACGAGAATGAGTGTTGCTTCTCAGTGGATCTCCTCAGCATACCAGCATGCATAAAAAAAACCCTCCATCTTCAGAAGTCATTTTTACTCATATTCGGTCTTAAAATCTTGTTTTTCTTAAAACAAGTGAAAAAATCTACTAGTAGGATGAGGTAATGGCACTTGTCTCAACTTGTGTCAACAAGTGTCATTTTCTTTATATTAGTGTGCTGATTTGCCTTATTCCATATTGTTTCAGCATATTTAAAGGATAAGTCCATTTTTTTTTTACCTGGACACTATTTTCCCCTCTATCTGGGTCTAAATTATTAATAGGAACAAAAAGTTTTGGAATTGGTCCAGTATTGAGCGAGAACACTGTAACCAGCAGCTGCGAAACATGGCTGTAACGTAATCCAATGGGGCAACCTCTGCGCATCAAAGTACGTCTACTAAAAGTGCTTGTTTTGCCACTGTCAGGCTCAGATTAATATTATAAGTGTAGTATTATAAGTTGCTGGTTATAGCATTCTCGCTCAATACTGGACCAATTCCAAAACTTTCTGTTCCTATTAATCATTTAGATCCAGATAGAGGGGGAATAGGGTCCAGGTTTAAAAAAACGGAATTATCCTTTAAACAGCATCTTTAAACCCACTGGCAGATTTTTTCACTTGTTTGAAGAAAAACAAGATTTAAACACTGAATAGGATCCTAAATGATTTGTTCAAATGGAGATTATTTTGCATGTGTGCTTATCTGGATTATATCTTTTTCACAGAATATTATCTTTGTATCTACATCTATACATGCAGGTCCATGCATAATCTTGCAGCAGTATTATCATATCTGTGAACTTTTCTGGTCGCAGTCAGCCATTTTTTTTCCCCCTGGTGTAGTCCACCCTAATCAGCTCAGTCTCACTACCTCTGACCGTGCGTCGTCAGAGGCCCTTCAATGGAGGACATGTTTTGACACGCAGGTCAGGATTAAATTGAGCTCGCATGTCACTGGCTCTAATCAAGAAATGGCATTCCATTTGTGTTAAACTCTCCTCGTTGAGCTGACCATTAACTGAAACCATCCACTGTGACTCACCACTTGTTTGGCGGATATGGTGACGCGTGCCAACTCTTTTGCAAATAATGATTAAAGGGGATTTATTGAAGTGAGCTTTTCATGCTGCAGAATAAAAAAAAATGACCTTTGAGTGTTTTTCAGAGTTGAAGAGTTGTCAGAGCATAATGCGGGAGGGGGAGTTGTGATGGACAAGTGATTTGTGGGGACGCTGTGAATTTGTTGGCACACTGGAGCCGACAAACAAACTGCAAATGCTGAATTTTCTCCAAGCTGCACTGCTTTGAGCCGCCACTCTGAGAAAACGGCTGCTTCTTTAAAGCTTACTCCGAATGATTTCAATGCATGAAGAAAATATGGTAAAATTCTTGTTCAGGTCAATTCAGTTCACAAAGTCTACGACTTATGCTCATTTTACGGTGTTACGGATTCCTTTGATAATGGTGCGAACAGCCTTGCCGGGGGCTGGTAAATATCCAGGAGTGCAGGTATTCGCTTCCATCTTTTGACACTCAAGGACACACTTGGTAGATGCAGGCGGGCGAGCCAAGTGAAACAGAAAATCCGTGTGACTCGTTTGATGACCCCTACTAACGCACTTTGATGAATATGTATATGTCAGCTATGTTCTTTGCAGCCGGGCAAGGTTACTGTACAAGGGTGAGCATTTGTAAATCCGAGAGGGACGCGGGTCATGTTGTTGCATGCAACAATTAGACGTTTTCAGACCCCCTCGAAGGTTGAGCTCCCTTGTCCCAGCGAGGAGAGGCTGTGAGTGCATCAAACGAGCCATCAGGAATCACACGCCAGCCTCTGCATATGTGAGCTGTGACAGCTGCATGTGCTGCTTTCAACAGGTCGTGTGAGAGATTGTTGAATAATGATAATGCGACTCTTACGCAGGGATTTCTGATGCGCCGATTCATTTATATTCTGCATGAGACATTAATTGCAAATAAGAAAATAAGGACAGACAAGTAGTGAAAATTTCTACGGACTTGTAACATCATTAGTTTGCATTACCGCTTGTGACACCATTGGTTTGTATTATTGCTTGTGGCATCATTCAGCAGTCTAGCTTTCAACTTATCATGTGTGTGTGTGTGTGTGTGCGTGTGTGTGTGTGTGTGTCCCCACAATCTGCTGTACACTGTCCAATAAAGCACAAATGTCATAAATAATTGAAGTTAGCCCATGGCAGTCTAAAGATGTTTCTTCATAATTTATATTGTTATAATTTTAGAAATTAGTTCATATAACCTGTATTTTATTTATTTATTTATTTACTTATTTTAGAATTGACTGGATGGATGGTGTTTGTATTTGCACAGGAACGGTCCCTCTTTCCATTGCTTTGGCTATACATGGCCTTCTCAAGTCTCAAGGGGGTAATCACTACATTTCCCAGTGATGCCTGCTTGGCTAAGCAGTTTTAATACACAAATCAATTTTGCATTACCCCCTTCTGGCTGTGAGTGCTCATAGTGTGAGAGCCATGAAAAATTGATGGGCCTTAGCATGCAGATTGCAACCCAAGTGAATCTTAAATCTGGCCATGGCCTTTTTTTTTTTTTTTTTTTCTTTCTTTTTTTAACAAGACAATGTCACAGGGGTGGGCTGACTGTTTGTTTTGCTTGTGTAACTGTTGTTCTGCTGTTTTACTTTTGTTGAAAAGAGGCAACTTTTCCAGTGGAGAAGCAGCAGTAAGGTGTAAGGTGTGAGTGATGGGAGAAAAACAACTAGTAGTGAACACAGGAAATAGTATTTGTCCAATTCCAAATGACAGATGATAACACACACACACACACACACACACACACACACAGACCCAGACATAAACAAGATAAATATGCATTATTTCAGCCTCTCTGTATTAAAATGTCTTAAACATAATGACCAGTGTCTTAAAGAGCATTTGTTTTTGCCAAAGCAATTATATTGTGTCATTTGGCGAGTGGCTCTATATTTGAGTAGGTGATGACTTGACTGCAGAAAGAAATTATAGCGCCCATAATTAGCTTTCACTATGAAATGAAGCTATCATGGGAGAGAATGAGGAAATTTCACACTTTGGAAATTAGATTTTGCAAGGTACTGTGTCGATGTCCTTGAGTATAGGCCTATCAAAAGCCTTTTTGTTCCTCTCTCACACAGTCCTTTCTGTGACAAATACAGACAAAAATCTGCAGTGAACAGCAAATTCTCTTCTTAGAGCTTTTTTGAAGATCTAACTGCCACATTTGTTAATGTAATGACTCCTTTCAGGCCCACAATAGGAGAGATCTCCCCATTTCTTCCCCACTGTTGGAATTTGCAGCATTGGTAGTCACAATTAAGTCTTTGCACATGCAGCGTGGCTTTGAGGAGGTTTTTATTATGTGAAATTTCACAGTGTTACATCAACTTTAAATTAACTCTGTGTTTTTGTTAAACACTATCAAGCCTGTGATATGCAGCCATATGCAGTCCAAAAAGTCTGCACACCAGCAGGGTGAATGGTGACACAGATGAGGTACACAGAAGCTTGATCTACAAACAGTAAAAACACAGTGAGCGCGCTGCAGAAATCTCCATCTTAGCAAGTCATTTAGTTTCATATTGCCTGTTACAATCTTGTTTTTCTTAAAGCAAATGAAAAAAATCTGCCAGTGACATGAGATAATCCCACTTGTTTCCGATGTAAAGTTTAACTAGCAGTTTAGTTAGAGGTTAATATTAACAAATGCATTCTGAACAACATAGAAATGAAGAAAAAAATTGACAGTAGCAAACAGATGAAAATACACAGAAATGTAATATGTGTACATTTGTGGTGCTTCCATATATGGAATATACTCTATGTTAATGTTAAATACCCATATATGAAACTATGAAATTTGAAAAATCCATTTAAAGAAGTCATTTCATTTCATATTCAGTATTAAAAATCTTGTTTTTCTTAGAACAAGTGAATAAATCTGCCAGTTGGATGAGATAAATCTGCCTGCTTCCAAAGCAGTTTTACTTTTTTCAGGAATTTTCAAGAAAATGGTGCTTGATTCAAGAAAATTCAGTGCATTTGACTAACAATGCTGAGAAGCATGAAGAAAATTAGGGCTTCAAAATGACAGCAGAAGTGTCACTTTGAGTATGTGCATTGCTAACTTTCGCCTTATAAAAACACTGGATGGAAATATGTGTGCAGAAAAATGTCTCTGTCAGAATGTGTCTATGAGAGGAGGTACAGAAGCGTACCTACAGAAAGTGCAGAGAATGCACAGAAATACTGTTTGTACAGGTCAGAAAACTGCAAGCCAACATCTTATAGATTTGTTCTGCTCAGGAATATGAAATCAGTCAATGGTAGTTTGTATAGACAGTGCGGACAAACTGCCTTGGCACCATCCCGCAGTGGTTGTTTGGGGCAGGGACTGAGGGGACAGGAAGCATTGCATAGTCTGACATTCAGACATGATGTTGTGCGTTCAGTGGCGTATTCATTTTAGGCCTTAGGACAAATTTGCAAACATTTTAACTGAGAATTCTTCGGGGGTAAAAGTTTATGATTTGAGGAGGCTGGTGTGCGCACATCTAAATGTGCTATACCTGACTCCAAAAAAAAAAAACAAGAAGCTGTGTTCTACAATTTCTCTATGGAGAAGGAGGTTTGTTGCCATGGCAATAGTAATGTCACTTCAATGGCAGAGATGATGTTAAGATGGCGGTGGGTTGCATTTCATATGCAGGAGCTATACACAGAGGAAAGATACAGATAATGGAATCAATTTCCTGTGATTTCTGAAGCAGAGAGCTTGCTGAGAAATAATAAAGGAATTAAATGAGCTAGCGCTAAACATCATCCACCGGTTACCAACGGCTATTTGACTTCAGATTGCTACTTAGCTGGTGGAATTGAAAAAAAGCCAGGCTCTGCTTCGCTTTTATAATTTGCCATGATTCTTCATGTGCCCACTTTTACTTTACGAACAAAACTCACAGGGGCCGAACACAATGTTCAACATCTCTCTCTGGTTGCACACAAAAGTTTAAAGTACCGGACAGATCAAAAGTAATGCTGCTTTGTGATGGGAAGGTTTGTCTTCCAACTTTCAGACTTTGTGCAACAAACTGATCCAAATCCAGACCTAAAGTAGGATGTCTAATTGATTGCACAACATCAATGTTTCCCATTTAACGCATGGCCGAGTTACAGGCCTTATTGCATGTACAGCAGCATGTAATATGATCAGTTTCTACCTCGCCACTGTATTTGGTTTGCAGCTTGCAGGTCAATGACAAGAGATTCTCAGATACCATCTGCCTGCTCAATACTAACATGCTTTTCTTGCACTTTTGACCTGCCTATCCTTGTGAGCAGTGACGTCCCAAGGAACGCAAGCATCTGTCACAGATTTAATTTTCCTTTGAAAAGTAAATTCTCCAAAGGCTTGGTTGTGCATGCTTATTGTGCAATCTGTGTTGTCAGCTCTCAGAGGTCAAAACTCGACGTGCAGACACTGACATCCAACTAGATGACACTGGATATCTGCATGCTCACGAGACAGTTTGGTCAGTGGGATGCATTATGATGAACCATGCATAATAAAAACAACAGCAGCTCCATAGCAATGCCTTATATTTTGCTGTATTAGATACATACAGTTACATATGTACACACAAACACACAGAACATGCATTCGAAAATACATATGCATATACGCACGTGTATACACACACACACACACACACACACACACACACACACACACACAGTGATATATATCCACACACACGCTCACACTCCCTGTGTGCCTGGTCTTCCTCTCTGGTTACAATTAGGTCATTTCAGGGTTGGGGTCATGAAGCTTGAGCAGAAAATCAATTTTTAATGCCTCCATTCCAAGAGTGTGCACATGCATTTATGTGTGTGTGTGTTTGTGCGTCTGTGTGCGTGTGTGTATACTGCATACCAGGAACTATCGATGCCAGTGTGTGTTCACACATTTGGTTGCATGTATGTTTGTGTTTCAGGGGGTCAGAGTGTCAGTAGCAGCATTTCCACAAACCATCTCAAGTAATTACAAGCAATTTATTAAATGCTGTTATTAAATGCTGATAATGACGTATCCCACTATGTCATCATCTGACATCATCGTTTGCTTGCTACATGGCTGTGCCTAGTTTTGCAAAGATGGACATCTATTAATCAAATTCATCAAAAATCTATTAATAGGGTTGTAATTATAGTTGTATTGCACTGCTGTTTCATGTCTAATATTGCTATAATAATAATGAATAGTGTCTAATAATGTCTTTTCCCTTTTGACATTATCACCTGTCTTAAGTATGCGGTCAAAGAGCAATCGGTCATTAAATCATTGGTGCATGTCCTGTTTTTATTCAGCAAATGCATTTTCATCGCAAATTATCACATTTCTTTTGATCAAATGAAAAGTTTATCCACGTCAAGCAAGAGTTTTAGCTTTCAGTCGGATTTGGGGGATTTTATTTGACATTTGCTGTTTCCATCAAGCATTTTTTATTTGATATGGCAAATGTAGATAAAAAATATTATATTTTATTTTCCCGCTTACCCTAGTGCAGTCCATCCATCCAGATAGTTTCTGTGTGATTTGTTGGGGTTTCCAGTTTGCTACAATCTTCCATGTCTCCCATCAGCCCAATACAGTGGGGTTGGTTGGGTATTTCTTTGTGGAGCTCACACTGTCAAAACATTTCGTGAAAAACTCAACAGCAGCAGCTCTTTCCAAAAACAATAACACAGATACCTAACATAATTCACAGCCCTCAGGGGTGACAAGCTTTGTTGGGAACTATTACCTGCCAAATAACAAAGGTAAACTGTATCTGTTCACCTCTAATTTGTACTCGTTGGGGGCGGATAGATACAGTTTGTAAGTGTTCTCCTGTAGGAAAGAGGAAAATGGCACTGCAAACCCAAAGATTTCCCTACTATTTCGTCCATGCGGTGCATGTTTTAGAAGATTAAATACATAAAATAATTAATTAAAAAAACTAACCTTTGTACATGCATATTAATCCTCATGCATGCACTGTCCTTTTGTATTTCCTCACACACAAACAGCATAAGCCTAGCCTTTAGCATTACAGCAGAGACCTTAAAGTTCTGTATGTTAGCAGTACTTTCAGCAACTTCCCCATTTAAGCCATTAACCTCACAACTTCTTCATTAACGCCGGTATTCTGAGAGCGGACTCTTGATCTCCATTTATTTTTTCCTGGCACGCTTTTCAGTGGAGTTTTGTGTTACCTGGAAATAGATGCTGAGTCAAAACTGTTTTCCTTTTCTCGGGCCAAACCCTACAAAGACTGATTCTGATGCTGCAATGAGTTCCGCTCACTGTTATGAAACAGCAACTCATTTGGCTGCATGGTGGTGCTGTCTCCCATCACTGGGCCTTCCCATCGATTGGACGGTCTTCTGGACATAATTTGAGATCAGTTAAAAGGGACATTAGCTCCCAGTGCAAGTTGTTCCTGGGAATATTGGCACTCTAGATCAACTCTGCACACAGAGAGGCCGGGCAGCCAGGTGGTTTTCTATCAGTCTGTTCAGTAGCAGGGGCCTTTGATTGGCTCATATAACAGCAGGCTTTATGTACTGTGTATCTTTAGTTAATGTGTACACATATCACTTTAAGCTGTGATTAGCACTGCCTATAAGCATTTGGGTAAATGGACAACTGAGCAACACTATTGAAAGTCAAATATTTGTAGAACATCCCATCCTGTTTTTGTTTTTATGCATAAATGGATATGAGAGATTTTCATTAAAGAAAAATTATTAGATTTGGTGATGGCATAGCTGAGAAAATTTATTTTGGGTTATGTGAAGGTACATCAGATTTTGTGTTTATTGCATCAGTCATCGATACATTAAAATGTGCAGAAATGTATGTTGCATCTTCCAATTGATTTCTCCATCTACGCAGTCCTGCCACGCAAAGCTATAATGGGTTTATAGCATGCCTAGTAAGCCAGGGCTCTTCTTCTGAATCTCCATATATTAGACTCTCTCTATGGCATGCAGAGAGACTTTCCATTCACAACTAGCAAACATGAATGTTATTGACGTATCAGACATATAAAGGTATGTGCTGTAGAATAAGACTCTAGAGTTAGATGGCATTTATCTTGAGTGAAAAGGAAGTGCCATGTCTAATGCTGTTTAATGTAACTTGTGCTTCCTACTAAACGATCCTCCCCGATCATTCTGGAAACATTTACCATGAAGAGGGATAATGTTGTTCTTCTGCCTGTGCATTGTACATGTGCTACAGTATATTTCTGTGTGTGTGTGTGTGTGTGTGTGTATGTGCATGAATGTGTCTGTTTGGGCAGAGAGTGGAAGGGGAAAAATGGTGAAGGAGAATGGGAAAGATGTGAGTGGCCCATCTATGAAAGCGCCATTAAATTGTCAGTTATGATGGATGTTCCGCCTTTTCTGCATTAACTGGTACATTAGAAGTCATTAATTCTTCAGGATGTGCACTGGAGATCAGAGCCTCCCAGGGGGGTCTCGGTGCAGGAGGGGAGAGAGAGAGAGAGAGAGAGAGAGAGAGAGTGGAGAGAGAGATACAGAAGGTGGAGTGCACTAGCAGAAGCTTCTCCCAGAAAGAGAGAGAGAGAGAGAGAAAGAGAGGGAGAGATCCTTGCAGTGTGATGGCCATTTCTGATTTTGATGCCTGCTCAGTCGTTTCAGTGGCCTTGAGCGCGCACACTGATAGGAGAGCGATTCTGTCACTACTTAAGAGCAGCTTGTAATGGACATCTCACAACCAGCATTTTATCCTTTCAAGAACGGGCGGAAAATACCATAAACAATGTTCTCGGCACGTTCCCTCCAAAAGCAGGTAGACATCCAGTGCGTTTCAAATCCTAACAGCCGGCGATCGTGACGTACTGTATCCTTCTCTTTTCTGTTCACTTTATAATCTTAGATGCACTTATTATTAAAGGTCATGCTGAACCTTGACTGATAGCAAATAGCAATATTTCTCACAAAGTAATCCTAAATTATACAAATGAATCCTCTGGGGGCTGATTTCTATTATAAACTTTTCACAGTTATAAAGGCGAAATTGCTTGATGCCGTTTGTCATAAGCCTAAGAGGTGGTAAGCCCCCCCCTCCCCCCTCGGGATGTCTATTTTCGAACTGTCAAACCAGAAAACAGCATTTCACTGACAATTAAACAACAATTACTGGACACGGTGCACTTTTTTGATGGGCGACTGGAAATTGCTCACAACACTGCTAATGTGTCTCTCTTGTTGTCCCAGACAGGTCACTTTGGAGGCCCTGCAATCAGGAAGCAGACCCTTGATAAAAGCACTATCATCATGAGAAATGGGGAATATAAGCTCAAACATGAACACAACAGCAATAATCCACTGGATACTAATGCCCGTTGTGCATTTCTCTTCCGCTTTACCCCGCCTCTGCAGACAAGCCGGGAATCAAATGACACCACCGGGACGTTAAAATAGTTCTGCGGCTCCTTACGATGAGGTTCTTTTTTTTTTGTTTGTTTGTTTCTTGACCTGTTCTGTACATGAACAACCCCGCCATCTGTTGTGTTTAAAGGCGGTAAATATGTTGGATGGAGGGTCAACAGGGACGAACGGAGGGAAATGAACACCTCATGCCAAACTGAAACAAAGCTCCCATCAATGTCCCACAATCCCCCACTTTTGCTCTGGGCGACCATGACCATTGCCAGGTATTTATCATGCCGTGACAGGAGGTCACAGGCAAGTCGAACAACCATTGTTACTGCCCCTGAATTTATTGTCAGACCTCCTGGGCCAAGAACACAGATGCTTTTCCTCTTGTTTACTTGCTTTCTTCTTCATCCCAAATAGTGATGTGAGGAGAAATTGCTTTTTTATTTAATAGGTCTTTGGCTATGTTCATTCAATACTACCCATCCATGTTTTATTCAGTGCAAAAAAAAAGAATCTCCATCTTAACAAGTTATTAAGTCTCATAGTAAGTTTTAAAATCTCTATTTTTAATAAAAACAAATTAAAAAATGTGTTTCCAGTGTTAATCAACTTCTCCAGAATTTTCTTGAATCAAGTGTCATTTTCTTGAGCCTAGTGGGCTGATCTGCCTTATTCTGCCTTTTTTCATCATATTTATACTTGAAAAAATCTTGAAACAAGTGAAACAGCATTGGAAACAAGTGGCATTATCTCGTACCACTTGCAGATTTTTTCCACTTGTTTGAAGAAAACAAGATTTTGGTTGTGGGTGCTGTCATTAAAATCAGTGTTTTTAATGAAGCTTTTTGAGGCTTCACCCGAAGGCCCTGTATGCCTTCATCCTGGCTCATTTTCACAAGTGTTAACTGGTTCACTGAGTCACACACCTGGAAGGTTTATCTGACAAGTCTTGCTTTTGCTCCCCTCAGCAGAAAGCCATATGGTCCAGAGCTGAATGTTCCCTCCTATTAAAATGTGTCAGAAAATATTTTATGTCTATTACGCAAGCAGGAAACCATGAAAAAGTTCTCCTCTGAACCTAGTTCTACTGCTGGCATGTAGATGTTTCCCTCCCCCCTTCCTTCCTCCTCTGCCATGTTGAATCTGTCAAATCCATAATGTGGCTACAGCTTTGTGCTGAAAAGAAAATCCCTCCCAATGATGATCATGTGTGTGTCTTTTTTTTATGGTTCTTGTCTGATGATGATCATAGCTGACCTCGGGGGCGTTAAGCGTGCTGAACTCTCACTCCGTTACTCCACTTCAATGCAGCCCACACATTTCAAGCGCAGAGTTGAATGGAGAGGGGCTCTCTAAGCACTAAACCTTCCTCTGAGCTGGCTGACCTGTGGCAGATTTCCCTCAGCTCCCAAGACCTTCCTGGAATACATGCTGGGCCTGACTAATTGCTCTTAAAAACAAGTGGGATGTGGGTGGGTTGTAATTGGCGAGTGTCAGCATCCAATGAAAGATCACCAGTCTTGAGGGCATGTGCGTCTGAGCCTCCCATTCATGCAGTCTATCCTCAGCCTGTTGATATTGATACTAGTGTGTTACCCTCATTGTTTCAGTTTATATGGTGTGAATGAGCAGGATTCAAGGAAGTAACTGACTAGTTTGACACAAGTCAAGGCATAGGTCTTTATCAAAAGAGCTTGTTCTGAATTACAGTAATTCCATCCTGTTACAGAGATTTTATAATTATTTAAAGGGACACAGTGATTTTTGTGGAAATGACCTGTTTGTCTTTTGTACCATGATTCAGATTAAACCATAGACACCAGTCTCACTCCAGTGCATCCAGTTCAAAGATATTGATGGGCTTGTTTTTTTCTCTTTACAGTTAATTTCATTGAAAGGACTGCGAGTTAGTTTTGTCTGTTTATTTGGTATGGGATTATCCACACTAACTTGTACCTTTGTTATAAAATTCAGCAACGAGAAATGCAAAGGCAGAGAAAATTCCAAATATGTGCAGTACTTAAAGCTGGAAAGTAATTACTTTTAAACAAAAGCTGATATTAGCTAGCCAGATAGTCAGTGTTGTCGTCAAATTTATTTGTTTCTATTCCAGACATATTAATTGCATGAACGTTATTTTCTCAAGTAGGCGGGTTCTTGAAGGACTGTCAATCAGAGCAGTGTTATTGCTGGCCGAGCTCACCAGCATCCACAACTACATGTCAAGCTAAACATTCCCACACGTAGCTCTCAGAGAAAACATCTTGAAGACAACTGGCCTCAAGACATTAGTGACAGGCTACATGCTAACAGGGTTAGCGGCTGTATAAAT
Source organism: Neoniphon sammara (assembly GCA_900302535.1). Lineage (NCBI taxonomy): Eukaryota > Metazoa > Chordata > Actinopteri > Holocentriformes > Holocentridae > Neoniphon > Neoniphon sammara. The sequence goes on along the minus strand of OMKZ01050553.1, from coordinate 10,143 downwards.
GGTTAATGGTTAATATCAGCTAATATCTTGTTTTTAGATTTTAATTTTTGCTCATCATAAATTTGCAAGATGTATCAGTTGAAGGATTTAGTGTTAGAGATGCTGGAAGGTTTGTTTGCCTCAATCCATGCAAGCTAGGCTAGGCACTTCCATAGACCAGTGTTTTTCAACCACTGTGCCGTGGCACCCTAGTGTGCAGTGAGAGATCTGCAGATGTGCCATGGAAAATTTTCAAATTCCATTTAATTGGTCCAGAAAATGAATCTTAAGCTATGCAAAAGCATTGATTACATTCATACAGCTTTTGTTGAGCATCTGTGTTTGCACTATTGGTGGTAGGCCAGTGGGCCTAAACAGGCCCAAATTTCACACTGAGTATAACTACACATCCTTTTAATATGTAGCCTAATTGTGATATTAGGCGACTATGTTTCATTCATTGTAACATTTTGGTTGGCGGTGTGCCATGGAATTTTTTTCAAGCTCACAATGTGCTGTGTCGCAAAAAAGGTTGAAAAACACTGCTAATCTATTAGCATGTGGTCCCTTGTTGTATTTGTACTGGACACACTTGAGTGAGTCTGGTGTCTATTGTCTCATCTGATACAAGGTAAGAAAGACGACCAAAGAAAAAAAAAGTGTTTTCCTTTAAAGTGATAGTTTGGGTTTTTACTCATAAAGTCGTATTGGCTTCTCTATACAAATGTAACAGTTCACAGTTCATCCAGATTTAACTCAACAACTCCTTCCCAGTTCCCAGAACATGCACTTCACTGGGAGTGTGCTGCTCTAAAATGTAAGCAAGCGAACCATAAACAAAAAGATTTGACCCAAAACTAAAGAGATGTTTTTAACTATGCACAAAGAAAACACATTTCTTTAGGGTCCATTATCAACGCTATTTTTCGCTCCCTTGCTTGCTCACTGGTGACTGCACCTGTAAAAATCGGAACTATCCCTTTAATGATATGACAGGCGTACACTTCAGTTATCACTAAAAGAGAAAGAAGCAGTACATGGTCAGTTGTTTGAAGTTGCAACTGTATATTGGACAGCCTGTGTCCCCAAAAAACTTGGAAAATGAGCTCAACATTTGAGCCGCAGTGTGTTCTTGAAGTGAGTGGGTGGGATGCCATACATTACAAATGGCATATCCACTGACAGGAGGCAGCCAGAATAGGGCCACTCTGGTTCCAATTACAATTCAACAGTGGCCACATGGCCAGTAATCACTTGGCAGCATGTTAGGGAAAAGTGGACATGGACCTTTATTTTTCTTTGTGCAAAATGTTTTGCAAATATAAAATGCCACATCCATCCAGAAATACCACTGGAGATTGAATTCTTCATAAGCATTCAACTACAAAAGTATTCCTGCTCCTTCGGGACCTTCTTTGTTTGCTTTAGGTGTGATCGGAAGTTGTTTTACTTTGTATGACAAGGGCTCTTATCGACTTGGGTTGAAAACCGCTGGCAAATCTGGGACACCAGCCATAGAAAATATTATGAAATCCTTCTCCCTCCCTCACTGCGCAGGAGCTGAGGCCCGTTGTTTAAGTCAGTGTTCAGTTCATCATTCTCAATAAAGGCGTGTGTTCGATACCCTTTGAGGGAAGGTGTAATTACAGAGCATTCAGACACCGCAATGGGCAATTATGCAGGGGCACAAAATGGGCAAATAATAAAGGAGATTTCACTTTGGCTGTCACATGTCATCCAGCTGAATGAAAAAAAATAGGGAAAGAATGAGAAATACATTTCAAGAGACGTATATTAGATACGGCAAGTACAGCTATCATGAGCGACCTTAAACTTTTAAAAGAAAAGATATTGGAAATGGAATTATGAACTGTCACAGACGAAAAGTAGTAAGTCATTTCCTTTTCCCCCATGGCCATTCATGGCCTTTGCGGTGGCTGTAATATTAGAAAATATTACTCCAAGAATTATTTTTTGACATTCAAATGTTATTGCTTCCACCAGTATGTATGTTTTTATTCATTTGGGTAGTCAGCAAGTATGACAGATAGCTGGGCTTGCTGTTTTTTCCCCCCTCTTCTTGTTGTTTTTGTCAGTAACCTCACTGTCCTACTGGCCTACCTCTTTGCAGCTTCTTGGACGCACCATAAAAGTATCAATAATTGAGTGTCTCGCAGAAAGGGGCAGGGTGTGGGGGGCATTAAAAATTTTATGGCTTGTCATTATGCCCCTCCTCCCCCCACCCCACACACACCTTGCCTCCCACTTTTTCCCTTTTCCTCTGAGCGGCGTCTCTCCTCCTCCCCTAGCAGTAAACGGCGTGATATGGAGACGTTTCTCCAGAGCAGAGTATTCCCACCACATTCAGCTTGGTGACACATGAACAATTAAACAGCGGCGTCCTACTGAACATTTTCCGCTGGAAAGCTGTGAGGAAGGAATCATGCATGTGCAGTAACTAAACTTTATCAACCCTTTGATTGCTGACACCAGAATACTGTGATACAATGATGGGAATACTGCAAAAATCTCCATACTAATAACTAATTTAACCTCATTTTCAGTCTTAAAGCTTGTTTTTCTTCAAACAAGTGAATAAATCTACCATTGGGATGAGATAATCCCACTTGTTTCCAGTGCAATTTCTCTTGTTTCAGGAATTCTTTCTGGCAACAAGTATAAATATGTTGAAACAAGGCAGAATTAGCCAGATCTGCCCATTAGGATCAAGAAAATGACACTTGATTCAAGAAAATTCTGGAGACAAATTGATTAGCATTAGAAACAAGTTGGATGATCGCATTGCACTGCCAGATTTTTTTTACCTTGTTTGATTTTAGCTCTGAATATGAGACAAAATGCCTTTATTTCTTCTTTTTTTTTTCTTTTTTCTCAGTTAATCAACCTTGTTTCTTGAGGAAACTCGATTAGTCTACACATATATTTTCAGAAATACAATGAAGGCACATAAAACGCGTTCTATACACCATTGTAGCCAAACGTAAGACAGATTGAAAATCAGAAACATATCTACTGTTCCTACCTGCATTTGTTATGGATGTATTTCTGTTTTATGTCTTAATTTTCTACATGCATAGTCACTTTTTATGTTTGTTTCTGCCTGTATCTGCTCTTCAATTGTGTTCAGTGCAGAATTCATATTGTTTACAGAATGTCTCCTCTCTGAAAGTCGTGCTGAGAAAGAATAATGTTCCACAAAACAGCATGTTCATACTGTACTCATAATGCTTTTGATGCCTCACTGTTTGCTTAATCAAAGTCCATTATGGAGGTTAGTATCAAAGTAATATTTATACTCAACTGTGATTCTGCAGGATGATTCAGGAGGAAAACAGTAATGACTGAATCACTACTCTTAGCCACTCTATCGGTGGCTAAGAGGCTGATTCTGTAATACAATGAGCAAACAATAACAAATACAGAAAAAAATGACAAGAAAACCAAAATCAACTGTTTTAATGAAGTATCTCTCTTCATGAACTCCTTATGCAAATACCAGTAATAAGTGATGGCAGGTACATCAAACAAGTCAAGCATGAGTAATACAATGTTGTGTCTAGACAACATTTTGATCTTTTTTGGTTGGTCAGACTTTAAATAATTTATATGTCGCCTTTTGTCCATATTTCTTGTGTTGAAGGGTATCAGAGCTTAAAAATTGTGCCCACAAGGTTCCTGTTTGGCTTTTATTTTGTTATAGATCTGTATGAAAATAGCCAAAAAATGAAAACACAGCCATGACTCACCCCTTTGCTGTCCAGATTGCTCAAATTAGGCTGTGAATGTGTGTGTTCTTCTTTAATGACTTGCTAATGGTACAAAGTGTTCAGACGAGCGAGTTTCCCCCCTCTTTTGGAGTTGTTTGAGGCGTGAGGGAGTGGCTGGCCAGCCTCTCCCCGCTGACCCGTTCTGACAGGAGGCCATTTTGTTTCTCTCGGTATCTGTCAAGTTCTTCTATTTTTTGCACTTCACGGTTTCTCTGTGTGTGTGTGCTGTGACATGGTGGTCCTTGCATGTTCACTGGAGCATAAAATTCTGTCGTTACAGACAGCAGGACTGTGGTACAGTACCTGGCGCTTGACAGCCTCTCACATTGTCTCTGCATTTGATGGCAGCGCTTTCGTGCCAGCCGCCGGTTTTGGTATTTCACCACGCATACAGATTTTGTGACTCTGTGCCTCTCAGCAGAGCCTCACAAGAAAACTGTCAAACGCCGAGTTCGTAAGGTGAGAGCAGCAAACTCCCCACCGCCGCCGGGATCGTGTTACACAGACCGTCCAAAACCAGCCTGAATGGGATGCTTAACTGTGCGCTCATGTTATTTGTGTGCTAATCCTTCATTTGAACTGCCTGAGCACTTTGCAGTGGAAGTCTGCTGTAAAATTTATTTGAAACTGATTGCACTGTTCAAACCGCCATCATGGTGGTGAGGAGATTATTGGTAGTTCACTGAAAGTCTGCCCAGGTACCTTCTTAAAGTGAGTGGCAGCTCCTCCTTAGTAAAATAGCAGCATTCAAACGCTTGTCCGCCTTTTGGAAAATTGATAAGTATCACCTCAACCCCTTGAACTCTGATTTCCCTCTAAGTTTCCCCTAAGTAGCTTAAAAGTTAGAAAAAACATGTTTTTCCATATTGTATAACAATGACACATACAGTATATTCTTAGCTGCTGGTTGCAACGCCTCATTGAAGCTGCATCACACTTATTTTGAGTGAAATATGCAAACCCAAGATGCCATTGTTTAGCTGCAGGATTACATCAAATAGAAAATATCTTGATGTCTTGTGCATCATTTTATACACATCTCCCTGTAATTCAGCAGGATATATTTGCGATCTCTGGAAACCTTGAGATCTCCACTAGAATTTAAAATAAATTTCTGTGTGTTTGAACAAAGCTCAGCCGTGCAGCATGCATTTGTGATGACGCACCCACCATTGGGAGCAGCAGACTTGAAGTGGGAGCGATTATTTGTAGATTTCTTTTCTTTTTAACGGACATCAGATGACACCAAGAACCCGATCACCTTCATATATTGCTTTTGCTGAAATTGTTGCAAATTTAGTGCATACAAAACAACTGTCTTTCCTTGTCTACTCCTTTTTGTTTCATTTGTGTGTATCCCAAAGTATATATTTTGCTATGTCATGCTCTATGCGTAGTGGTATCGAATGACTTTTGGACATTTGAGATCTATTCTGATTTGTATTGTGTCTATTACACGTTGTCTTCCATTTATAGTCTTAAAGGAAAAAAAAGTCAGATAAAATATTAATCACAAAAAAGAAGAAAAAAGATACCACTGCACATACTTGGGGGAATATGATTTATGTGTTTGTACTCATTCTCTCCACACTTGCAGAGACTTTGTTTTCAACATGTGGGGGCGGCGCCTCGACAAGATCTGGCACGCTGGGGCTCCAGTATCCTCCAGAAACAGCGCTGGTGGTGAGTCAGTGGGCCGGGGATATTCACTCAGTAGCCTGTCATGGCACAGTTTCCAATTACTTGCCCCCCCACCCCCACAATACTCCTCTCCCACAAAGCTTTATTTTACTTGTACCACTCCCTGGAACATAGCTCAATTACACCAAACTTGTCAGTGGAGGGGCTCCTTAGGTAAGCAAGCTCGCTTTGCCTTTCTGTGTCTCTCGTCGGCGCTCCCTCTGCCTCGTTCCCGCCATCTTGCCCTCTTTCTCCAGCACTTGTGTGTCATCCTTCCGTTCTAATGAGAGGCAGGGATCAGCAAGGCAGGCCCCGGGAGTTTGACAGAGCTACCTGTTGTGCCTCCACATTTCTCCCCCCATAGCTCTCCCTCTCTCTCCCTCTCTCTCTCTCTCTGTCTCTTCCCCCACTCCCCTACACACCAGAGCTGTCGACTCCTGGCAGTTTGATTCTAAACTGTTCCCCCGTGTCGGGGGAAGCTGCCATGACAGAGAATAAAACGAGTGAAATGTAGAGTTTGTAGTGAACAATGTGAAGATGGGCTTCCTCACCACCTGGTGCATGGAGGGCCAGTCTGCTTTTATTCAGTTGTGAAGGGATGCTTTGTATTTTTTTTTTTTTTTTTTTTTAAAGTTTACCTAGCAGTTTAATTAGAGATTAATATTCACGGATGCATTCTGGACAACATAGAAACAGAAAATAATTTGACAGTAGCAAGCAGATAAAAAATATCCAGAAATGTAATATATGTACATATATGGAAATTCCATATATGGTATATACTGTATGATCATATTGAATACACACATATGAAACTCATTCAAATTTGGATCACACTGCAAAGAAAAAACTCCATCTTAAGAAGTCATTTCATCTCATGTTCAGTATTGAAATCTTATTTTTAAATAAATCTTAAATAAACCTGCCAATGAGATGAGGTAATCCCATTTGTTTCCACTGTAGTGTCACTTTTAGAAATATGTTGAAACAAAGCAGAATAAGGCGGATCAGCCCACTGGTATCAAGAAAGTGATGCTTGATTGAAGACAAACCTGGAAAGAAGTTGATTAGCATCGGAAACAGGTGGGATTATCTCATCCCACTGGCAGACTTTTTACCTGGTATATGAAGAAAAACAAGATGTTAACACTGAATGAGACTCAATGACTTGATAAGATGGAGTTTTTTTGCAGTGCATTTTCAAATATTACAGCTACATGTATCCTCTCCATTGTTTTCATATATGCATAAGTTACACATATTTGTTCAATATATATTGACTACACATATGTCACATAATCCAGAGTGGTGGTATATATGTTTGGTTCATATGTCATATTCATATATTAGATTTCTACTTGGGTAAGTATCTGTGACTGCCTCCAACATGAGCAGAAGAATAACTCATGTAAAAAGTTCTTTTCTGGATCAGGCTCGTGTGAAATTCAGAAATGTCACTGCAAGTGAGGATTCCCAGAGTAGCATGAAATGCAAACATAGGATAACTCCCACCTGTGCCGTCTCAACACTTATCCACACACACATCATGGAGATGTTATAGCAGAGAAATCAGCACTCTGCTCTGACCCTCTGCAGAATATGAGACACTCGGTGTGCTTTAAATTACCCAGGTTTAGCAAAGACTGTAATAGAATTAAATATCAACTAGTTCAACTATTCTATTGTACACTGTTTTTTAGATGTTGAGTTGAAATGTTGTTTAATGGGGTTTGTGGCCTTACAGACGGTTACCGTGGCAACCATGTGATGAGTGACAGCAAGAGACTTTGGACAGCCACCAGTATGGGTTAGTATTTTTCAGCCTAGGTATTCCCAGTAATAGATCACCTTGAAGCCAAAATAAAGAAAACATCACACAAATAATTATGAATCCATGTTATTATTTTTTTTAGTAGGCATTATGGTTTCAGTTATACACCAAATGTACAAAATATTACAGATATATTCCTTATGTGAGTTGCAGCCTTTTTTTCACAGTTCACATCTCATTTGTCACAAAGTGTTAAACTCACGTAACTTATCTGCTTCTCTTTATCTACATCTCATCTTTTGTGATTGGTATTGATTTAATAAGGGAAACCAATGAGGGATTGTGGTGTTTACCTGGATTCACCTCATCAGGCTATGAAAGAGTAAGTGTCCCCAGTACTTTATGTATGTTGTAAATCATTAAAATTCAAATTAATCAGGAATGCACACAGCTTATATTACTCATAGTGAGACTTTAAAACAATACTAATGTGAGAACTTGGTTAGATTATGATATTTTTTTTAAAAATAATGATACAGGTTATGTTCTCAGAGAAAAATAAGATGGATGGTATGGTAACATGGTAAAGATATACCAGATTATTGCAAATGTTCACAATGTTTCATGCCTTTATTTCTGGCTTCCAATGACACTGGCATCTCTTCCCCTTATTCCTGCTAATCAAGCCTGATGAGATATTGTCTCCACAAATTAGTTTCTTTCAACTTCTCAATTTAATCTCTAAGTGAACAAAACAAGAGCTGTCATGTGTAATTATTTTAACTCATATTTAATTGATTCATATTCACAGCGATATGCCTATTGTGTAGCTTTTTTGTCCTTCAAAACAGTGAATTTATTATGTGCGCAAGCTCCACAGTGCTTTTCTGTTGCTCGGCAGTACAGTATGTCTCTGCGATTGACAGAGACTCAAGTACACAAAATGGAGAAGCAGAAAAAGGAGAAACAAGAGCGATGGAGTGAGAGAGAGAGAGACAGACAGAGAGAGAGAGAGAGAGAGAGAGACTTCTCAGGCATTCACTGTTCAGCACACACCACAGTCAAGTAGGTCAATGCGACAGGCTTGACTGATTTCTGTTCTGTTGTGTCTTTTTGTTCAGACTCACTGAGTAGGTGTCACGGCAGATTCACCTATTTGATAAAGCTTACAGGAATTCAGAATGAACTGCAAGCCTGATCATGTGTGACCTTTGCTGCTTTGTTTAGCCACAGCAATACATTATTCAATTTCCTAACAAGAGCAAGGGGCACTCAGTTCATTACATCCCCATCCCAAAAGTTTGCACAGCAAGAGGAATTTCATCAAATACCAGGGACGCATTATGATCTTTGGATACTTTTCACTGGGGCAGCAGATAAATTACTCTAATTTTAAAATCAACGCCTTTCGTCACGACTTTTTGCAAAACGTGAAGCATAACGACGCGTACTGTCCACTTCATGGCCGGACCTCCCGCACGCTCAAAAACACCACGTCAGCTTCATAATAGACCTCATTAGACTTGTATTGAACAAGCTCTGAGCCGGTATAACTTAGCCTCACTGTTCGTCGCACTTTGTTCCATTGGAGAATTAAAGATTAATTGCCAATTTCCCCCAGTTTAAAGCATTGATTAATTACAGTGAGAGTCATTGGTGAATCCAGAAGATTAATGCTGTGAGATTTGCCTCTTTAGATAGCTATTGATTTTGATTTGTGGAAAAAAAAAAAATCCCTGTCTTCTCTTCCCAGAAGGGCAGAGTGCTACACTCACAGGCAGGATAAAGCACTAAAAATGTGCCAGCCGGCCCTAAATTATATTTTGTGAAACAAATCGTAAAATATGAGTGTTGTGAACAAAGATTCACTTAATTGGGCAGCAAATGGTTGCGCTGGAGTGGTTACCAATGGCAACAAAAGATCAAATAGTATGTATAATACACATGGAAGCCTCAGGCACAGTAACATGAAATGAAGCCTACAGTAAGTGACTGTGACCTTTTTGATACCAAGTATCCCTCTTTTCTTTTGCTAAGTCTTGATACTGGAAGTCTTTAGTTTCCACAACATTTCTGTTTCCAGAGATAAAATAGGTCCCCTTTTCTCTATTTGGGGCACATCTTTCTAGCTTCAACTCTTGTTGTCTCTTCCTGCCCACGAATGTTACACAGTATAGAAAGAGGCAAGGAAGAGGACAATTGTCTTGTCGTGGTTGTCACATTTTTAGCGTTCAATCTCAGTCAATCTCGCAGTCTAAGTCACAACAAATCAGAAAGACTGACGCATTTTTTCAGTTGGAGACAGTGGGGTCTTTATTATTAGTGCACCACTGGGAGATAGGCTGCCAAACACGGGATTATGCCCATTGTGATCTGCCTAAGTGCACCGTATTAGCCATATTCTCATGGAATCTCATGAAAGCCACTTTGAAACGTCGGATTCTTCTGATATGCTTGTGTCAGGGGAAAAGGCGCCATATCTGGGAAAGCGTGATCTCAGATTCAATTATGGATCCATTTTAAATGAGATATCTTTGCTGTAAAAATCCCAGATCGTAGCGCTTTGAAATGGAAAAGAAGTAATTCGTGAGACCTATGTGTGATCTGCAAAAGAGAGTTGTAACAAACGGATTTGCGATGCCAGTCTCTGTAGAATAGTCATTCTTTTTTTACAGCATGTGCAGGTATATTTAACATTGCATGAGAATAGAGGCTAGATGGAAGAGCATACGTAAGACTGTGTCAATGGAAAATTACAAATACACAGCTGCTCAGAGTATCTTCAAGTGTAAAATCACAGAAATAGCTTGTATTTGGAGGCCTTGGCATGGGGCTTAGCATGACTGAGGTTGGCTGAGTGGTTAAGACTTGCTCAAATATCCTCTTTCTTCTCTGTCTTCCTTCTTTGATTCACTCTCTATCCCC
>OMKZ01050550.1:0-13377 GCA_900302535.1 Neoniphon sammara | reverse complement strand
ATTATTATTGTTATTATTATTGTTATTATTATTATTATTATTATTATTATTATATAAAGATTTCTGAGACAGACAGGAAAGACAGGAAAAACTTATTAATCTGTAATTTTATTGAACAGAGAAAAGTTTTAAGGGTTTAATCAATACTACGAATGGGTCTTTAAACAAATATGACTAATTGAATGCAACCCTTTTTAACCACTTAAGTAAAACAAACTTCAGGCCAATGGCAAAATAATAGAAACACCAACTGCTGTACTACAAAGTTACCTGTATGTAGTTACTGTCTGAATCAATGTCTTCCAACATAAAACTGTCAGTGTGTATCATTACACACACAAAACACAGTCACATGTTGATCTCAGTATCTCCAGAACTGTGAATTCAGCCAAAAAAGGGACATCATCTTAACAGAAAAATCCTCATCTTGACTGTCTATTGTACCCTCAAAAACCCTTGATGTGTGTTTGCTCATCTGTGTATGAGTGTGTATGTGTGTGATACAGAGAAAGACATGGTGTGTGTGTGTGTGTGTGTGTGTGTGTGTGTGTGTGTTTGGGAGGCGGGGGGTGGGGTAAGCCACACACACAGACAAAGCCAGACACACACTGTATGCAGGCCGCTTGCCACTTGCCACTTGCCAGCTGCCTTAATACCACACCCCTCCCCAACACACACACACACACACACACATACACAAGGGTGGGGTTGAGAGAAGGTGCAACTCAAGGCAGATAAGATCTAGCGGAAAGCCTCAGGCTGAACAAGTGGCTTCTATAGTGTTATCAACCACCCCATTACAACCTCTCGTTCTTTTTATCTCCTCCATTGCCCCATTGCCTGCCTCTCTACACCTTTCTCTCTCTGTCAATTCAATTCAGTTCAATTCAATTCAATCAGCAGCTCTCAGCAGTTCTCTCTCTTTTTTCTTATATCTCTCCTCCCTTGACCACAACAGTAAGCTTGCCTCCTTCAATTCTGTTCCTTACACCCCTCCTCCACCCCCCTCCTTTGTCCCTCATTCCCTTTCTTCACATTGAAATGGTTGCCCCATGCTTATGACTGTTGCCATGGTAACATACCCATATGTGTATGTGTGTTTGCGTGTGTGGGTGCATGGGAGGGGGCATGGGGGGCTACTTACCCTTTTAATCCTCTCTACATGGAAGCTATCAGCAAGATCAGGAATATAATACACTTAGTATCCACACACACACACACACAAACACACACACTAGAAAATAGAGGTGATTCATTGCATTCATATATTGTGCATTCATTTCATTTTGCATCGGCTATACACAGTCACAGAAACAAATAAACACACATACACAGTGCAAGATATGGATTAAAGGAGTAATCCAAGGCAGGTGATCTCCTTTTTTATCAGCAGTCTCATACAATCAAGACCCTGGTAAATTACATTAGTCTGAGCGTTAGCAGCCCTCTCTCTCTCTCTCTCTCTCTCTCTCTCTCCCTCTCTCTCTCTCTGAAGGTGAAGGGCAGTAGACATTGATAGTGTAGTACACACACACACACACACACACACACAAACACACACACACTACACATACATCTTCTACCAGAGCTCACTTTCACACATTCTTGGTGCCTTGCTCTAGCCACCAAACTAAACATAACATAACATAACGTAACATAACATAACACAACACATTCATGGTCTGAGATGTACTGTATTTACATCATATTCTGTTGGTAATACTTGTTTTCTATTAATTTATAAAAGCTCACTAAGTCCTGTGCTGTGGTTAAGAGACTGAAGGCATCAGGCAACACAACACCCTCTGGCACTATCTGGTTATGTTTCTAATCATAAAACTGTCTCAAGAGAACTGAATAGGCATGGTTAATTTCTAAGTTGTTGTTGATTAGTAACTGTCTCATTTTACCTCACTGACATATCTGATTTACTATAATATATGATCAGGTAACCACCACTGTCATGTTGCAAACACATCTGATCTGTGTAGTAGTTTTCATGTCTCTTAGAATCTAGCATTAGAGGTGCCAGCAGTTGATGTCAGTGTTAATATTGACATCAACTGATCTGCTAACATAGGCTGTTGCCAAGTTACCTAGCTTAAAAAAACAAACAAACAAACAAAAAAAAAGAAAAACAAAAAACAATGGTTTGTTGATGTTAACTGAGCTGACTTTTCTCAAGCTACAACTCAGAGTGTTTTGTATTAGAGACTAAGGCTAAAGACAAGACAGTTTACTGTGTCACTGTAAGCTACATTTGAAAATTAATCTACCTTACCAAACTAATCAGATTTACTTATAATATCACTGCACTGATACTGCAATGATCTTTCCCGTGAGGGAAAGGGTGGCCCTAATAAGGCCCTTTTGACTTGCCCTGTCTGAAATAGCTGTGGTAGTGGCAGCTAATGAATCTGGTACTACAAGTGCTGAAAATTACCAAATTTTACTAGTATCCTACATACAGATCATTATCCAGAAAATCAGTACATCACCCATTCTTGAGAATTGGTGCAAAGGGTGTAAAATTATTACCTAGCCACACAATATTTATTTATTCATTCATTCATTCATTCATTCATTCATTCATTCATTTATTTATTTATTTATTTTCAAAAGATTTATACATATGAAATAAACATGATTTATAAATCTTTTATTCTACGTCTTTATTTTTTAACTTCTAAACTTGCCCTGTGCCAGAGAACACCCTCATCCCAGACAAGAATTTACAACTTCAAACAATTAAAAAATGTGTTAAAAACCTTCAAAATCTAAAACTAACTATACCTACTGATAACATACATGTAAAAATTTATGATTATAATCATCTTTGTTTTAAAATGTATTTGTACTAAAAAGGTTGGCCCTTTAAAGTTGTGTTCCAGATTTTTGTCAACTCCATCAGAGTTCCAAAAAAACCTAATTTAATCAGGAATATAAAGGGTATCTATATCTAAGCACCCCTGTCTCACTTCCTGGTTTCAAAACAGGAGGGAATGCTGATGAAGAACTGGTAAGCTTTCTATTTTTTTTGATAAATTCATGAAATAACATTGCTATCAGATGTGGCCCAACCATAACAGGTCAACTCTGTACCCTTCCTAAATCATGACTTCCTTTCACTTCCATCCTCATTTGGCCTCAAGCAGGTCTCCACTGCTTGAGTCAATGCGCTCGATCTGATAGCAACCCTAAACTGCTCCATGGCAAATCTGACTGTCAGATCACTTCTTTATTCAATTCACAATTTCCCTACTGGAACATCCTGACGCTCCACCACAAATGGTATTCAGACGAAACCTCCTGTCCCTCACACCCAGTAGTTGTGATGTGCAGTCATGGTCCTGCCTCCAGTTGTCCTTCGTGGTTTGTTGTTGCTTGTCCTTGTCAGTGGTGTTCCTGAATCTATGTGATTGTGTTCCCATGTTTTTATGTTTTTTACCCGTCTGCAAAGCAAATTTCCCTCAGGGGACAATAAAATTAAAATTAAAGTTAAAGTTAAAGCTCTCCAATGTGGTCTTGGCAACCATGCCCCCTCATAATGTATGTTCCTCACTCCAGGTCAGTGAGGCTACAGACACACTCTGTTCCTCCATAGACACCTCTTTAAACAATCTCTGCCCTCTCTCATCCAAACCTGTTCATAAAACCCCCACTACTAGTGCAAATCCAGAGATCCCACTGCCCTCAGAAACTACCAGACTCTCCTATCTGCACTCTCCACTCAGCTAAAAAGCGCCAAGACCACTTACTATCAAGAGAAAATCAGCAGCACCAAAGACGCACAAAGATTATTTTCCATTTTTAACTAAATCCTCAACCCTCCACACTCTATTTTGCTCACTGCTGACCACTTTGCATCCTTCTTTACTGATGCCATCAGTGATCAATTCTCTGAGCCTGACAAACTCAGTATGCTGCCACCAAGTTTTAATCAAGTTTCTGAGAACAATCTGTATGACCCTAACCAAGCTGGTTTCAAATGTGGACACTCCACTGAGACCACACTCTTATCTGTAGTGGAAACACTGTGATCAGCTAGAGCTGCTGGTCAGTCCTGTCCAATTGATGCTTGACCTTGACCGCTGGCTTGAGTCCTACCTCTCAGGGAGATCCTTCAGAGTGTCTTGTCAGTGCTTGGACCCCTTCTCTTCTCAATATACACTACCTCACTTGGTGCAGTCATCCGCTCACATGGCTTCTCATACCATTCCTATGATGACAATACCCAGCTCCCAGTTCCCGCCAGACGACCACAGTGTTGGCACAGATATCAGCATGCCTGTCTGATATCTCGGCATGGATGAAGGACTGCCACCTTCAGCTTAACTTGTCAAAGGCTGAGGCTGGCTCCTTGTCATCCCAGCCAATCCCTCTGAACAACAGATTAGTATCCAGCTCAATTCCGCTCAGCTCATCCCCACAAAGTCTCCCAGAAACTTTGGTGTCATCATTGATGACCAGCTAACCTTTAAGGACCATATGGCTTCTGTTGCTCGTTCATGCCGGTTTGCCCTGTACAACATCCAGAGGATCAGACCCTGCTTGTCTGAATATTCAACACAAATGGAGCGTAGCCTGTGGAGCTAGTTCAGGCAGAAAACTCGAGACATGCAGCATTCACATGTACATTCACACATACATTCACATATACTCTCCCATGCTCACGCGACATCTGCTTGATGCCACGCCCCTCTGCAGTGAGGCGGTGTATTTAAGCTGCTTATGCCTTGCATCTATCCCTGCTCTGCACCGCTGCAATCACACTGCCATGCCTGTTGCTGCTGTACCACATGCTCATTGCCTGGTGCTTGCGATAATCAAAATCAAATCTATGCTTCTTCCTATTGTTGGGGTGCAAAACCAGACCAAGACTCCCTGGACAATTCATTCCTGGCGCAGCCCTCACAAATCAGCTTTCCGGTTGACCGTAAGCGTTTCTCACTCCCAGCCGCGGTGAGTCACCAAGAACTTCAGTTTTCAGTAAGGCTCCTCCACTGCAAAGCTGTTCTAACGTAATCCCAACGAGGGAAGGTCCAAAGGCAAAGCAGCACCAGGGCAGTCATCCAGCCCAGCCAAAAGTACAAACGTTCTCTGCTATTGAGAAGTCAGTCATGTCGTTTCTCCCCAGAATTCACCCGTCAGGGAACCGGATAATTATTAGCTGCGCTCTGCAGGTCTGCAGCTGGATTCTAATTTCTTCAGTGTCACCAGGGATTCTTTAACTTCCCATCTGTGCTTGTATACCGATCAGATCCCTGCAAACTGCCATGCCAATGCCTTCTGCCGGTTTGAGATTCCTGCTTCTTGCTTCAGCTATTCCCGACATGAATCAAATTCTTTAAGAGGCAGCACACCCACTGGTTTTGCGGAGTTAAAACAATGAGATCCTGGTCGTCTGCAGCTAAGTTAATATACTCTTAATAAACTCCAAACTATGGATACGGGGCAATGGTTGTCTGTACTGCTTATCTGCATTACATCACACTTCACAGCAGAAATCTTGTTTGCTCAGAATTTCCCATGCTATGCAAAGCTGCATTATGGCTATAAAATGATGCAACACTCTAAGTGTTTTCATGTCTGTTGCTACTTATCAGGTGGATTGCTGGGTTAGATAGATACCCCTCAAGACTTGATCATTAGGTAGTATGCTCCTAGAGGCTGGAGGTACCTCTCTGGAGGGGCTGGTGCCTGGCCTATATACAGCTACACTAGATAGTATATTCCCATGGTAATAGCCACAGGGCGGCTGGTGCCTGGCTAACAGATACAGCTTCATTAGATAGTATATTCCCACCAGGGAATGGCCACATGGCGGCTGGAGCCTGGCTTGACACATTCAGCTACACTAGATAGTATATTCCCACCAGGGAATGGCCACACGGTGGCTGGAGCCTGGCTTGACACATTCAACTACACTAGATAATATATTTCCACCAAGGAATAGCCACACAGCGGCTGGTCCCTGGCTAACACATACAGCTTCATTAGATAGTATATTCCCACGGGAATTGCTACACGGCGGCTGGTGCCTGAGTCAGAGCCTAGATGCCAAACTAATTATCTGTGCTATACATACGTATATCTGTGCATGATTTCCATAACTTTACTCATGACTTGGCTGACTGAACTCCTAGTACAGGCTCTTGTAATATCATGCCTTGACTTCTGCAACTCCTTACTGGCAGGGCTCCCGGCATGTCAAACGTCTGCAGATAATCCAGAGTGCGGTGGCACATCTGGTCTTCAACTAGACCAAAAAAGCACATGTCACTCCACTGTTCAAATCTCTCCACTGGCTCCCAGTTGCTGCCCGCATCAAGTTCAAGTCCTTGATGCTCGCCCACAAAGCAGCTACAAAAACGGCTCTGACCTTGCTGAACTCCCTCATTCAGGTCTACACTCCCTCCCACTCACTACGCTCTGCCAGGGAGCAGCGACAGGTGCTGCTGCCACAAAAATGCCCTAAGTCTCTCACCAGACTCTTCTCTGATCCCTCGGTGGTGGAACCACTTACCAAACTCCATTCAATCCGCAGAGTCCCTCTCAATCTTTAAGAAAAGACTAAAGACCAAGCTCTTTATTGAACACCTTGTCACCCGATGGACTGTAATCCAAACAAAAATAAAAAACAAAACAACTCTTCATCTATGTACTCTATGCATCGTCCTGTTGCACTGCCTTGTAGCACTGCCTCACAGCAGCCATATCCTGCTGGACCAGAGCTTAGCTTTGTAGCACTTACTCTTATCATTGTCTCCAACTAGTACCTTGCTTGTGTTGTACTGAAACCTCATGTGTGCGTTGCTTTGGATAAAAGCCTCTGCTGAATGTAACTGTAACTGTAACTGTAACTGTAAATGCCCAAACCCATCCACTTTCAAAAAATAGTCTCTAAGGAGAGATAATTTTCCCACACAGTTAGGGCTGTAGATTCCTGGTAAAGAAAATAATTTCAAATACTACTAATAATTAACACTTACATACATTTTAAAACTAGTTACACTTGATTATAAAACTTTAATATATAATTGTATAAAAGGTTAATGCCTACATGTGTTAGCAAATGTAGCTAGCTAGCTATAGCTAAATGTGAAGATACTACTAGCTAGTATTACATCAGTGAGGAGGCATAATAACTTTTCCTGCAAGTGTTATACTGATCATCAATAAATATGAATGATATGACCTGACGATTCAATAAGATATAGGAATAGATGTGTGGCTATAGCTCCTCTGGTGGCCACTAGATGGGGCCGTTTGTCCACAGTGGCTCGGGCAGGGTAAAGGGGCAGGTGGGAAACCCCTTATCTATTTAAATAAATAAATAAATGAATAAGGTGCAGGTTTAAATGACCTTTAATTATTTCTTTTAATGAAGCATGTACTGAGACCCATATATAATTTAATAATATCATTTATGCTCTCTCTCTCTCTCTCTCTCTCTCTCTCTCTCTCTCTCTCTCTAGGTTGTTTTCAAGACTGGCTACAGTCCAAAAACCTGGCAGAGGAGGAATTAAAATAATGTTCTATTTCAGATGTTTGATGGCAAAAATAATTGAAACACAAAATAAAGATTTTCAAGAATTTTCAATTCTCGACAATTTGTGTTTTTCTAAATAGCATTAGGTGGTATATTGTGGACACAACATGCATCTTGTTACACATAAGTATGTCAGAGAATGTGCTTTTTTAATTACACTTTTAAACATTTAAACAAGACATTTGAGAAGCTAGGTATAGCACTTCCTTTGTAAACAACTGTAAACCAAAAACTAGCTCCTTCAAGCTGAATTTTCGCAAGTGCTGGTCTCACCAATAAGAACTGGCAGCTAGTAACAATAGAAGCTGGTAACTGGTAAGTATGTTAGCTGGACTTGGTAATAAGAGCTGTTAACTGGTAATATGAGCTGGTTGGAAGTTAAGAACTTATGCTGACACGATCAGCAAAAGTTTGGTAGAAACTAGTGGGAAATTGAGCTGCAACAACTCATTTCAATTTAGCGGCCTGCTCAGCAGAAGTTAGACAGATACTACAGTAGTTGGAAGCTAAGCTGATATGATCAGCAGAAGTTTGGTAGAAACTAGATCAAAATTAATGAATACAATTATTAAATAATTTTTGGGTAATTTTCGATACATTTTGTGGTAAATGTGGTAATTTGGAGGTAATTTCAAAGAAATTTCAAATATGTTACCTTGCTAATTTTCACCTTTCTTACAACAAAATTATTAAATAATGTTGGGGTAATTTTCAACAAATTTTGAGGTAAATGTTGATGTAATTTGGGGGTAATTTCTGCTAATTATCATCTACTTACCAGGAAATATGTGGACCTGTAAAATGAAGTGTTACTATAAAATGTTGTGATTTAACTTGATTTGGGCCCATTGCTGCAGCCATTGAGAAAAATCTTCTGGAACCTGATTTTAGTGGAAACCTTGAGCTGAATTGCATTTTTTTCAATCTATTTATTTTGTTTGCATTTTGATCTGCTTTAGGAGTTTAACAAAGTTATGATTATTCTGATATGGAACTCCAAACCCATTCAAATTTTACCCCTGCAACACCACTAGTGTGCATTCCAGTTTTTATCATCATTTGTTACCATTAATTTTCACTCCAGTCACTTCACATTTTTCTGTGTTTTGCTATCTATTTATAGATTCATTTTAAGTTCCTGGTTTCTTGATAAAGTTGTATTAAAATGTTTTATAATATAATTGTACAAACTCACCACTAGCTTCAGTGAAAAGAAACTTATCACTTTGTGCAGCATCTGAATAGCCTTCAGCAAAGGCCACAATCATTTTCAACTTCTCAAAAAACATTATATTTTGAAAATGGGAAAATGACAGTACTGTCAAAAACATCTTGAGAATGTCCACTGCAGGCTCAGGTAAGTTTTGTTACCTACAACTCTCTCAGTTGATTTCTTTCATGCTATGCAGAAGGTTACAAATAACTGAGATGTACTGCAGTTGTTGTAAAAAGTTGTTCCAAACATAGTAATTAACAAAACTTGCTCTGAATAAACACAAAA
Organism: Neoniphon sammara; assembly: GCA_900302535.1. Lineage (NCBI taxonomy): Eukaryota > Metazoa > Chordata > Actinopteri > Holocentriformes > Holocentridae > Neoniphon > Neoniphon sammara. Next base: position 4,324 of record OMKZ01050550.1, on the reverse strand, counting down.
ATCAAAGAAAAGTGACTACTGTTAGTTTACTGTTCAAAAAGTATTTACAAAACTTTTTGAGAGGCTGAAAGCTGCAGTAAAGTGATAAGTTTATCATCAAAACTTGTGCTACATTCAATTAAAGGGGACATATTATGCAAAACCCACTTTTTTGGTGTTTGGGCACATACATTGGGGTATCCGCGGTGCCTTCCAACCCACAAACTCTGAAATACAACAACCCAGTCGTATTTCCTATGGGATCAAATGAGCTGTTCAGATTTGGCCCCGCTTGTGACGTAGAAAATGGGAACATTAGCATAATATCGCCTCCCTCTGAGTATCTCCACCCCCGGCTTGAAAACGTCCTTTGCGAAGGTCCGCCATGTTTTTTTTCTCACAAGCGCCACAATGACCGCTAGCATGATGTTGCAGCTAAAAGCTAGGCACTACAGCTGCTCTGTTGTTGGCTGTACAGACCAGCAAAAATTGCTACATTGGCCCCAGCCTCAGAGGAAACAAGAGCTGAGTGGATAAAGTTTATTTTCGATGGCAATGTCTTTGCTGAAGTCGGCAAAGTACTGTTCATGTGAGCTAACCACTTTTCATCTGACTGCTTTTCCAACCTGGTTCAGTACAACACAAGACTGGCAACGAAACTTTTCCTGAGAGGGATCAGTACCAACTGTCTGTGGCATAACTGCAGACAGGGAAATGTAAGTATTTTGAAAATAATTATGCTATGTGTTTCTTTGTCTGTTTAGCATTAGCTAACACTAATGGTTTGCCAGTTAATGTTAGTTGCTGCAGAGAATGGGTGTAGATGTCACCCATGTAGCTGCTAAGATTCACGAGAAGTTTATGACTTGCCGTGAATCGCTGAGGCTATTTCACCCCCACCCCAATCCTGCATGTAGCCCATGTAGCTGCAGTCAAAGTTATAGTTGTATTGCACTCAGGTAATTGGGGGCTGGCAGCATTGACATGTTGTGCTAGGGGAATATGTGCTTTGGGCCCATCTGTAATTTAGCAAACGGGCAGGCTTTGCAGTGTGTAGGTTTATATACTAGTGTGTGTCACTGCTAGAATGAGCAGAGACCAGACCTCAGAGCAAACTCCATGTTGTAAAGCTGCAGCAATGCAATCACTAAATTATTTTGTATAGAACACCAGAGGCTGTTGCCTGTTGAACTGTACATGCAGGATTCTAAACTGGAAAGATTAGCAAGTAGCAACTCGTAAAATCACTCTGATGCAACTCAATCATTAGTCTCGTCATTACAGTTGTTCTTGCTTTACCAAAGTTGATTGCTCACGTGTAAAGCTCTAGGCTATGGTTATGGATGTGTACCTGGAATCATTTCTGACAGAAAACTTGAAATGGACTATGAGCAACATATGACTGATTTTTTTTTTCATATTCAAATGAGCATAGCTTGTAAACAGCCAAGATAAGTAAGATAGTGCAAAGATTGTGCTTTTAACTACAACTACATACTGGTAAGGCCCACAGCAAAATTACGCAGATTAATTTTAGCTATAGCTCCTTGCATTAGGCAGACACAGGTCCTGAAGGTTTTGGGGATGGTTGATGCAGGTAAATGTAAGTGTTCATGGTGGAAGCATTAAACAGCTTAATAGACTCACCAGACAGTATTGTTGCATAGGACAGGTGAGAATGTTCATGAATGTGGATGTAAGTGTGTAAGTGTGACTGTAGAATAGGAATAAGTGTAGCCAGTTAGCATAAAGTATTAGGTTTAGTGGTAGACAGTGTGAAATATGTTAACTCTGATGGAGAAAAACTCAACTAATTTTGACAAAAATAGAGACATGGAATTAGAAAATTAAGACCTCAAAAATTCAAATTTAAAACTGTGTAATTACTTTCAAGGCCTACTATTTATAAAATAGAATTTAAGACTTTTTAAGGATCTGCAGATACCCTGGCTTTTTGTGACATTTAAGAAAAAATGCAATAAATATTACTGCTCTTATTGTTTAGGCAAGCACATCAAGACAGTTGGCTGTGATGCATCATGTGACCTGTCATACAGACCTGCCGGAGAGGAGCAAAGTTGACACACTGCTTTCAAACAAATTTCTCCAACCACACTTAAGAAGTACAGGTCTGTTGACCTACACTTACTTTATTGTGTGATGTCATCCATTATGTTTCTGTAGTTTTTATAAGTTGTAATTGCTTCTCATTTTTTAATTTGGCATGACTAATAGGATATGGAATGTGTGCTTTTATGTTTTCTTATATTTATGTTTTTATGTACCAAAGGCACACAGAGAACGGTATCCTGCACTGAAGTTGGTGTTGCCACATCAACTGTTGTCTTCGCAGCTTCACAACCATTCATAACATCAACACCATGTAAGACACCTCGCTTGGGTCTGGAAGAGGAAGAGGAAGACACTTTAGAAAGCCCCACAACACCAGCTAACAATGCTTCTGTAGGCCAAATACCTGTAATGGCTGAGCAAATATGATATTTAGTCAACAGTAAATGGCGACAACCACTTAATATTGTGTCCATTTTTTGGTATGGCTTCTGTGAAATCTAACTGATGACACAAATTTTGTGGTCTTTGTAAACAATATTTTTTATTATAATTGTTTCCTATTGTTAAACATTCACACATTGAGTACATTAAAATTTGTTTTTTCAAAAGTTGGGTGGATTTTGCTGTAGCAACCTTTCTGACAGTAAAAGTAAAGTCTATATAAACTGTTTGGTGTCCTTTGAGTGTATGATATGTAACATGTTAAGAAGTGACAAACATGAAAGATGAACAGTAAGCAATGTAAGATAGAGGGAACAGTAATTATTGTATACTGCTCTATTCCCCTTAGACGTTAAAGCCAATAGTCTGCTCATAGATGCTGAATGCATTCTGTAGCGAGAACACATCCAAACACACAGGTTCGAAGCCAGGATGATCCACCATGCACGGCAGTTGGCTCTGAAGCTGCTGTAGTCTTCTTGTAACATAGTAAATTTGAAATAGGTGAGTGACATGGGATATAGAAAGACAGTGACTGCATAATTACAATTTTACTCAGCAAGCATTCATACTACCTGTGCAATCTCCCTGCAGCAGACATTCTTGGGCTCTGTAGGTATTGTGCAACAATGCCTACAATTACACCTGTGCTGGGAAAGAGATTTAAAAAGTTACAATATTGCAGGTATAGTTTATTTGAATGCTTTGTTCCTATTAAGGACATGGGATACCAAATGCAACAACGTAATAACCTTGTTAATGCTACGTACATAATGTTTAAACGGTGCAGTAATTGGTAAATATGTATGAGTTATGAGGTGTTGGCAGACAATCCTACACCCCCTGCTTGGTCTACTGAAATATACTTTTCTTTTCAGAAAATGTTACTGGCTGTTACCTACAACATTTGAGCTTGAACTTTTACTGGTGTAACGGCAATGACAACTTAATTACTTACATTGCCAGAAACTAAGCCTTTCCTGGCCTGTACATAAACACTACATACACACAAGTCACTAAGTTCGCAGTTGGTTGTCCGCGACACAATTTTTTTTTTCAAGGGTGGCAGATGCATTTTGAGTGGTCATTTTCGATTATTGGTTAATGTTAGAGTCATGACTACGGTTAGGCGTAAGTTGGTTAGATTAGGCAAAGACTGTAGGAAATGTATGTCATGCCTTTGCCATCCTAGGAAAAAAAAAAATGCGTCCGTGACACAGCCAGCAAGACCAAATGACCTTAGCTAACGTACAGACATACAAACAAGAAATGTAGAAGTGACATAAAGTTAGTAACTAACCATTCCGAAACGTCCTGCTGTAATCTTGATTCTCGAACTTGTTTGGGAGCCTCTTCTTGCTCAGGGCCTGACTTTAGTTCAAACATGTAGGGTTGCACTGCTATGTTTTCTCCGGCAGCCATGTTTCTCCAAGAGTTCTCGTCAACAGTTGCTATGGTAGCGCAACGTCATACTAGAGTTGTCACACCCCATGGAGGAGGGGGGTGTGGTCAGCAGTGGCTCATTTGCATTTAAAGCAACAGGCACTAAAACCGGCCATTCTGAACAGAGCAGTTTGGAGAGGATGAGAAAGGGGCTGTGGTGCCTGATCCTTGTGGAAGTTTTGACCAAAGCATGTTAAAGACGTTTTATTAAGGAACCAGGGAACTGCGTGTGTGTGTGTGTGTGTATGTATGTATGTATGTATGTATATATATATATATATACAGTGGTTAAAGTGGGATTTAACAAGTGGGGGAGCCCTAAAATTCAGTATTGCGACACAGTAGGGAAAATTATTATTATAAATAATTATTATATTTATAATAATAT
>OMKZ01050549.1:12625-26216 GCA_900302535.1 Neoniphon sammara | reverse complement strand
GAGAGCGAGACCATGATTAGTGATTTTCTGCTTGGTAGCATCTTATTGGAGACCAAACAATTATAATTAGGATCCGGATAACGGCTTCAAATGTGAATCTTTTCCACATAATCATGCACATGCACACAGTCTCTTTCTCTATCTGTCTCCCTCTTGCCCTGTCAAAGTAACACCATTTTCATGTGGTCAGCAGTAAATGTCATCTTTCTGTTTTGCTGTTCATTCTAGTTTAGATGTGAATGTTAATCAGAAGTTTAGTTCATCTTTTAAAAACACATGAAAATAGTTATTTGTCCTACATCTACCTCTAAAAAAACAAGAACAATGCAAAAAGTCCAAAGACCTATTTCTGTTTTGGTCTTTGTTGGTGCATTGAACAGTGGGGGCACACAACTATATCCTTTATAGCAACCTTTATATTTGTCCACTGAGAAATAACTTTCTTGGTAAATGGGAGTTCTGTTGAAAACAATTTGGTGGACCATGCTGAGTCTTGGACTGGGAGTACACTAGATCAATTCACAGTATATTTTAAAGGAATATTCCAATGTTTTAGGCAAATACCCTTTATCTGATTTACCCAGACTGAGATAAGATGTTTGATACCATTTTCACCTCTGTATGTCCACTGGTTTGGTTCCTATGGGTGGCATTTCATATTAGCTTAGCATAAAGACTTGAAGTCTACAGGAGTCATTAGCCTAGCTCTGTCAAAGTGGAAAAAAAATAAACCTTACAGCAACTCCACGGCTCTCTTATTTACACAATGTATCATGTGTATTTGAAATACACATCCTACTGTCTAACTTCTCCTAAAACAACTTTAATTTTAAAAAAATCCAATTTCATTACACATTACATATTACATTACATATTTCATTACCATGTAACACACATGATACATTGTATAAAATGTATATAATGTATATAATTTTCACTTTGACAGAGCTAAGCTAATGACTCCCATGGACTTCAAGTCTTTATGCTAAGCTAACACAAAACGCTATGCCCATAGGAACCAAAGCAGTGCCCGTACAGAGGTGAAAATGGTGTCGATCATCTTGTCTCAGCCTGGGTATTTTGCCCAAATTGTTGGAGTATTCTTTTAACATCCTAACAATTTGTAGGGGAATCCCTGAGGCTTGGTCTTGACCAATGGTCAGCACAGATTATTTGGCTGTGAGAGGGATTTCCAGATTCAGCCTCATGCTGGAGTCAGGCTAAATGGATTTGGGCCTATTTTGATACTATTTTATTGTGGATGACAAATTTCCAGCATCACACTGGAATATGAAATTTATTAATGATGCTTCACTTTAAATTGTATAGTATGACATGTTGCAAGAATTGAGATTTGTCATCCTAGACAGTCCACAACACCCCATGAAAGTCTAGCCTAGTATGACAATGTGTTTCTGTCATACTGTCCATTTGTTGACTATAATCCATGATCCCCAGTGGACCTCGTGCTAGATCATGAAAAGCAGCATGTGCTTATTAGGGTCGTGTAGTGTGGTTTCTCCCTTGGCTGAGACATGGCAAGAATTTATGTCGCAGTTAACACCTGATTTGACATGGTGACCATCGTGATAAGACAGAAATATCCTGTGGTCAGATCAGCTCGCAGACTGACCTGAGCTGCCCCGATCATATCAGACAAGATGGATATTACAAGCCAATGTCTGGACAAGTCCTGTGCTGTGTGGGGAAAACAAGCCTAATACAAGAGTGGAGACTGCCGACAGCCAATGACAGCTAAGCTTACAGTCAAGTTAGTTATATTTGTTCACCGTTTGTCATGAGATTGCATTGATTATCTTAAATCAAACAGCTAAACTGTGTCAAACATTATTAAGGAGCTCTGCCAGGAAACGGATTTAATTGATATACATTGTATTGCCACAACTGCAAAACATGATGTAATAAGCCAAATGCAAGTAACAAATCACCTAATTAAGGTAACATGGGTCATCTATCGTAAATCATAAATGAACAATACTGTGCTGTAAGAAATAATCATCAAGTTTTGAGTATCAGTCTGTGCAGTAACTGTCAGCCTTCAGTCCAAATGCCATGCTGTTCACACACCCATAATGCAAGTGTCATCTTTAATTACATTGATCTCTGCCTCTCATCCTCTTTTTCCTCGTTCACCGTCACTCTGTTCTGCCTCTAACTCTCACTCCCCTTCACTCCTTAACAACTCTTCCCTCGTTTCCCTCTCCTGTTAAACTTCTCCCCCATATGGTGACAGAAATTAAGTTGTTTGGGCTCTAAACATACACACACACACACACACACACACACACACACACACACACACACACTAAATAATAGATGGGGTTTGATATTGTCGCAGAGGGACAGAGGACATTTCCTCTGACCTGAGTCTATTTGCTGCGCCAGCACTTTTGTGCGTGCCTGTGTGCGTGCATGTGTATGTGTGTGTGTGTGTGTATAGGTAAGTAGGTGAGTTTGATTTTAAAGTAAGGCCAAAGTGGTCCATCATCAAAAATTGGCTAACATAAATGTTACCTTATAGAGGCTCTGCAGTTGCATCACAAATCTCCTAGCAACCACATCTGGTGCCGTTATGGGGAAAACTGGCTGTGCTCAAATCATTGCTAAGTATAGAAAAACCCTTCAAGAAAATGGTACAAAACAGAAAAAGACAGTCTGGATGTGGGTGTAAGTCCATTCAGTAACATTGTAAGTAAATTGACCGGCTCTATGGGCTGTAGCTTGAGAAGAGTCAGCTTTGAAATATAATGCCTAATGTGTTCTTTTTCTTTTTTTTCCAAGGTTCCCCTTATGCTTCCCATGACTGTGTGCAGGTGTCTGCACATAGGCATTGTACTGATACAGCAGAGCTTGTTTCCCTCCCTTTGATGCATCCACACAGTACACACACACACAGTACAGAAACACTGGCCCAGTCTGCGGCCTCCTCCAGGTCTTTATAGGCAGGCTAATTGCTGAGCAGCCACAGGTGTGCTGAACTACTCAGCGCAATCTGCTAGGAAGGGGGCGGGACCTAGAGACACAGGGGGAGAGCAGAGAGACAACGCACGAGAAAACACACGGCACACACTGACGGCCGTAACAGCTGCCATTCATTCTTGTGCGATATGAAACAACTTCCACAGAGGCAGATAATTCATCGTACAACATGAATCCTTCGTTTAGTTTGGTCAAAGCTTCTGTTTGATTTGAATTTCACTGAATTTTCAACATCAGCGACTACATTACGTTATGTTACCCGCTTCTTGTCAGAAGTGGATGTCTCCTCCAGGAAATAATTCCCCGAAAACATGTCTTACAAACTTTTATGTCACATCCATGTCTTCTTATTTAGGGAGTCTTTGTTAGATGTTTAATTTCAAAATAGCTTGGACACTGCAAAATCTCTATTCAAAAACAATGAACAACCAGTAAAAGTAATATAACTACACTACACACTACTGTACAATATGCATTGCAAAATGACTGGGCTAAATGTAAACTAGACATAGAACTAAATGGCCTATAACTCTACATGACAGTGGCAACACCACAGTTGTTCAATGTGGCCGCCGATTTGAAAGCCCAATTAAGGCCTAGTCAGAAAAGGCCAAAAATGGAAGGTGTAAGGCACTCAGAAAAAGAGAAGATAGGAGTAAGAGGAAGAGATTGGAACAGAAAAGGTGAAGAAAGAAAAGAGAGATGAGCAAAGGAGGAAGAGACAAAAGAGGAGGGTAAGGGATCTGGTAGGAAAGAAGAGTGGTGGTGTGAAAAGAAGAGAGGCAGGTAGGATGTCGAAAGAGAAGGCGGGGGGGAGTGATTGAGAAAGAGGAAGGGAGGGAGGAAAGCACTGATGGAAGGAGGGGAAGATAGAGGGAGCAGGGAGGTAGAAAAGAGCCTTTCAGCAAGGAGGAAGAAAAGAGGAGGATGAACCATGTTCCAGGGTTCAGAGGGGTCGTCTGGCCACACATTTGTCCTTTCAGAGCCAGAGAGTGACAATAGTAAGAGAGATTAAAAGAGCGAAAGGGAGCCTCACACCTTTCCTGTTGAGAGCTTAGTGGTAGAAGAAGAGAAGGAGAGAAAATTAGAGGCTTCAACATCTGGATGGGACCAAAGCAATAGAGGCAGTGAGAAAGAGGATTTGTCTTTTTTCTTTTTTTCTTTTTTTTTGAGAAAGACGTAGAGGGAGGTGGTCAAAGAACCTCATCAGAGGTTGTTTGACCATATATTCCATTAATTCCATATATATTCCATTAATAATCAAATTAAGAGTTCAACCAGAATAAAAACCACCTCTTCACTTCACTTGTAACCACTTCAAATTGAACAGACGGGCCCATTCCCAATGCGTTCTTTTGGTATGAAAGGGAGTTTATTAACCTTTAATAGTCTGTTCAACGCCTCATTCACATTAGTACCTTGGGGCTCGACAACCAACAACACCCAATGCCAATCGACCAGAAGTGACTACAAAAGAATCCCAAAGTGGGTGCTTCAGGGTACTTTTGGACACATCTATGTAACTGTATAAGCACATTTGGGTGATTCTGGCTGCACTTGGGTTACTGGTTTAGCACTTTGGGGTACTTTTGGGTACTTTGGCGTACTTTTGGGTACATTTGGGTAATTGAGCACTTTTGGGTAATTGGGGGTACTTTGGGGGTCAACTGCTGAGACTACTTCAAAAGCAGTTAAGGAGCGGTGTGCAGTTTTATCACTGCGCACCTACTGCTGGCTGTCAAGTCCTGTTGTCATCCATACACACACAGTCAGGCTCATTTACACAGTAACTAGAGTCAGGACTCGGCACTACTAGTTGTCACTCTCATTCAGAATTGTGGTGACTGTCATCCTGACCAGATTAAGCACTAAAATGAGGAGCAGCAACTGTATTTAGCTTCTAATCTGAATGGGGCAATAATTAGGAATATTGGCTGCTAATAGCTATTTAAAGGTGAATAATGCTGCACTCTTACAGGAGCAGTATATTCTGGGACTGCTGCTTAATTCACAACACTTGCTGCATGCTTATGTCTTTCTCTATGTAAATTCAACTATACATGTTATAAAAGGTTTTAAAAGTTTTAAAAGGTGCACTGTGCAAAATTGAAGGTTGACTGAAGTGAAGACCCTTTAGACTCAACTGACAAAACGTAGAATAAGCATGTCATTTATTAGTGAGTCAGACCAGTAATGACAATCATGTAGACTCAGCCTTCAAATTTTGTGCTTACTCCTCATGTTTTTTGTCAGTTGAGTCTAAAGGGTCCTCATCATGGGTCCGATGATAAGAACCTTGTAAACTCAACCTTGAAATTTTGCTTATTCCCCAGTTTTTGTCACTTGAGTCTCAAGCAGGCCAATCACGTGCCATGGAGGACCAAGAGCCTGTGAAATCAGCTGTTGTGTTTGGTTGGGATGAAAAGCTGCAGACTCTCAGCCCTCCATGGCCTATGGTTGCCCAGCCCTGGTGTAAAGGGTCCTCACTTCAGTGCAGTTCTACATAGTGCACCTTTAACGCCATGCTGTGGTGCATGTAAACATGTTGTATCAGATCATTGTGTTTAGTGTGCATGTAAACAGTAAGTTTGACATTTTTAGTCAGAAAAAAATATTTGGAATGATAGGATATTCAGCATATAAATGGTTGTTTGTTGTGTTTTTTGTATTTCGGTATTTTGCATATTGCTTTGGAAATACTGGGTCCATAAACAGTCATGCCAATAAAGTAAGCATATAATGAATGCATAGAGCAGAATGCTGTTTTTAAGTGATAAATTATGTGCTTTAGGCTCCTGTGTTTCGGCTTTTGTTCTTTATACTGATCAGTTCCTTTGCTTTGTGCTGTCATGTAGTAGTGGATGACCATGAAAATAAGTCTTTTATTGTTCTGTCCCTTTAATCTTCCAGGGTTATTTACCACGCTTTGATGCTGTTCTTCTGCGCTTACCTACTTACATAAAGTACTGGTTGTACTTCAGCTTTCAAGTGGATCAAACCTAACATGCAAGCAGGTAAGATGAGAGAGGAAGAGAGGAGGGGAGAAAGTTTTCAAGATGCATTGAGATTCTTCCTTCCAGCATCCAGTTTTACCACAGAAATCGGGCTATTTTTTTATCACTTTAACTATTTACTATTTTACCATTGCACTTGATATTATGGATACTATGCATTATTTTTGACAAGAAAACAGCCTGCAAACCATTATAACCACTGTCTAATGGGATGAAGAGCAAAAATAAGCAGCCAGTATTTTTGATTGGCTTTGATCCCCATGTGTAGGGGGATCAGAGTCCTCCACAGCTCCACAAGCGGACATGGAAGTCCATATTCAGTAAGCAGTGGTTGCCCTAGAAACCATTAACAATCCAGCTGCCTACACATGTCCCCTCAGCTTGTGTGCGCCTATAGAATAACCTTTTTTGACAGCGCTAGCTCGTTTGTCAGTATGTATTTTTTTGGAGTTGTTGTTACCTGATATGCCAACTCTGGCACCCACCAGCTCCCATACAGTGGCTATTTTATTTATATCCCTGTGAGAATTTTGTGACACCTCGAACAAAAATCACAGACAGCCACGATCAGATTCTCGTCTATGCTGATGTGATGCTATTTCACAGCACAGTGGAACCTCAGTGGACGATCAAAATAACCTCCACTAATTGGCAGAACCGTGCGCGACACAAACTCTAAAAAGTGAAACCCACCACAGGAAGAAATGACACCAGTTTGATTTTCGCTCATTCTTTCTCCCCAGGGTTGCGTAGAAACTGATTACATCTAATCAGAATTACGTAATCAGATCGCAAAAAATAAGCAGCTATAATCATCCCAGATTATGTTAGAAAAAAATGTTTAAGATTATAGATTAGATTATAGTAACTTTGTTTAGGATTACTTGATTACATTTTTGACTACATCTTTAATAAAATGCCAAACTTTTTTGTTACAAAGTGCAATATTTTCAAAGTTTGAGTTTGAAGTAATCCAAAAGTATTCAGATTAGATACATTTTTTTGTGTAATCCAATGGATTGCCTTACTTGTTACAAAAAATTGCTTCTCCCTAAGCAAAGCAGGTCAAATTCAACTCCCTGCACTCACTGAAAAACAATGACACACTTGCAATCTTGCCTATTTTCTGTTGGCCCGACGGCACACAGACCAGGGCACACAAATGCACTGTTTGTAAAGATCATCACCACCACACTCCTCCCTTTTGTTTACAGAGCTAGATTAAGACATCGTAAATATCATCTAATGCATCACCTTGCTCTCCATTCCTCTAATCACATGACCCTAAGGTTGTTGAAGTCTGTGATTAGGAAATGTCACACACAAGCTAGAACGCATTGAAATTATTCGGCGCTTGGCTGTCTGTACTTTGTACATTTTAATCCAAAAACCTTTTATCTAGAATAATGAAGGGCATGAAACTTCAGGGATTATTATTTCACTCGAGGAGTAGCTAAAAAAACATAACATGAGACAAATGATTATTGTATCAGGACATATTAGAAACTATTAGAAACGTTTCATTTCAAGAAGAAAGTTGGATTAGATTTCTTGTTGCCCGTATTCCTTCTCCCTGTTTTTCCTCCTCGTTATCTCTTGCTCACACCACAGCGGTTCGTCACGCACACACATCCACACACAGGTGAATACACCCATCCACAAGGCACACATGAACCTACGCATTCCCCTTTTCTCCCTGTCTTTCATTCTCTGTTACACACATGCCAACACATGTTGAGCAGGTCCAGCTTCTGGGCTCTTTCCCGTCTTTGGGTGGTGACTTAATTGAGGCAGTCAAGTAAAGTGAACACGAAAGTGGAGAGTGAAGTGACATCCAGAGCTCAGTGTCTGGCATGGTATATGACAGGTAGAATGGAAGGATACTTAAAAAAGAAAAGTACCCCTTTCCATCACTGAATTGACGTTTTCCCCAAGTGATCATATTGTAATCACACAGACTAAAAATCTATAATTGGGAAGATTAGACCAGGATGCAGACATTTGATTTATTAAAAACTAGTCTCATTAGGTTGCTGATATAGAGTCCGCTGCAAAGAATCTCTTTCAAAACTCCACACTCAAAGAGACTGATGCGCTCCCATTTCCTTGCAGAGGGGAGAGAGAGGAAAAAGAGGCTTAAATCTCCGCTCGCCTGCTGTTTGTGACCAATCAGGGATGGCCTGTGGAATTAGTGTCACTAATTCCACAATTAGTGCGATTGTTGGGGCGTGGCGCTGAGAGGTAATTATTAAGGTACTCTTTACAAACTGTAGCAAACATTTTACGATCATTTTCATGGCTGAGAGCAAATCAATTCTATACATCAACCAACTTTTTATGCTGTGGCAGCTGTGCCGACATTATGATGGTGCACCACAGATGAGCCTGTTTTGAAGAAACACCAATTGCAATATTTTTTTCTAAGCAATGTGAAACTGCTGGGAAAGATTAAACTTTGGCAGGAGGCCACAGTTTAATACATTAATGGGAAACCTCGAGGACCTTTAAGTTGGCAAAAAATAAATAAATAAGTAAATCCAACGCTGATGGATTCAGCTAATCTAATTTCTGATATATTAGTCCTATCGGGAAAACCCCAGATCCCACCAGGAAGCATAAGCAAATATCCAGCAGGTCGCTCACATACTAGCATACTTGTCAAAAAATGGGTGGAAAACAAATGAGATTAGGTTTTTACTGCCAATTTTAGGATGCAAGTATTATAAAAGGAGGTGCAATGCTTGGCAGTCTACATTGTTGTTGAGATAAACTTAGAAATTTGATATTGATGTATATTATACTAGACACATTTTCATGTCAGGTGTGAGTGAAGTCCAGATAAATCATACCATACCATAAGAGACACCTGTTAACGGGGCCAAAGATGGATATACAACCAATTGACCGCTAACTGATTTCTGCTGTGCCGGGGGTTTGTTTGTTCAAGTTTTCTTTTTCTGCTGCAAGCTGACCTATAAAAACTAAAAATCCCGAACAAAGCCTCAAAAGGCCTGTGCTAGATGCTCAAGAGCAAAGCTTTAGCCCGGCCTCGTCTTCTGTGAGCACCACGATACACACCAGTAAGCCCTGCCTCTGCCAACTGTCTTCTTTCTGCTCGATCCACACACAACTTTTGCCTAGAGAGTGGACTACTGTTTTCCCCTAGGCAGCCCTTTTGCAGGGCCCTTTCATAACAGCTCACACACACACGCACACGCACACACACTCACAGACACACAGACACACGCGCACTAACACAATGCTCAACAGTAGGTGCCCAATTTCCAATGAACGGAGTGTTTCCTGTGGAGTGAGCAGAAAGAGGCAGTAATTACCTGGAGCTCTTCAAATGTTACTGTTAGACACACACATATAATCAGATAAGCACAGTAAGGAATACACACACACACACACACACACACACACAAAAGCAAGCAGCCAGACACGTTCCTCCTCCCTCCTCCACTGGGTGCCTTGCCTAATGAAAGACTGCAGGAGAGGGCTGTGCCTCTATGGGTGTACGTGTGTGTGTGTGTGTGTGTGTGTGTGGTATATCAAGGTAAACATGTCTCCCACTCATCAAACCAGAATAGACTGGTTCTTTCAAAGAATTCAATTTAAACACACATTTGGGTTCCTGGAACATGTAGCCATAAGCCCCCAGTATAATGGATTCTTTTGTATACTGGTTCATGACTCCGTCCGACTTATCAGCCATTTACAAGCATTAATTATACAGCACCTCTCAGTGCACCTCATAATCATGGATCATATAAAGTACTGCTATTTTGTGATGAATATGCACAGATCTAACCAAATGTAGAATGTATGAAGTGCCGTACAAACAGTAGGGGAGAGCGGGGATGGTTGTAACATGGGGTAACACTGTAAAGTCTGACCGGTCAGGAATGAGCTTTGGTAGTGTGACCAAGTTGTGTATGTCCACTTCTCTCCTGAGTTCACGGGATTAGTTTCATGGCTCTGTGTGTAATCTCACTGAGCCACTCCTCCATCTGATGTTCATGAAAGTTGGGAAAAATTGAACAGCTGGTTAGAAAAATGTGGAGATGTGGTGTGCTGTCGTCATGCTTCCAACGCTGGTGCTCACCTGTGTTCTACTAGCAAAAACAAATTAGCTAAAACTAACTAAAATTAAACATGTTCCAATGTCAAGCATCACAAGCTGTAAACAAGCTTTGTTAAATCAAACTTTTACCATAGCCTGTTGGTAAACACATCATTACATCCCTGCTTTGAGTATTTCAGTTATGAATAGGAATGGGTATCGATAACCGGTTCCTGTTAAGAATCAATTAGAAATGGTTTGATCCATCGACATCATTAGCCTTTATGCTTAACGATTCCCTTATCGATTCTTTACATTACGCCGGAGCGGCTGGACCTTACGTCGACGTCACGTGACGTGCCACACGTCAATCACGCTCGGCAGTCAGCAGCAGAATTTCCAAGATTTATTTATTTACGTCCAGAGATATCCAGATCCAGTGACCAATTTCATATTTATTTACTTTTAAACTCAATAAAATGTTGTTGTTGACACAGAAAACCTGTAAAGTCTACTTTCTGTACACCGAAAATTCACAGGAGGAAAAAGAATCGGATCGATAAGCGGAATCGATAATGGTATTGGTATCAATAAAATCTTATCAATACCCATCCCTAGTTATGAATCTGTGAAGGCTTCATTGATTCAAGTTCGCATTGAGAGCATACTCCTGACAAAAGTGAGTCAAAGTTTTCATGCATTTTGATCATTAGCATTGCTAAACCAACAGAGGAAACTTGTTTCTACTGAGACAGAAAAACTGCTATTGGTTAAAGACAAAGTGTTACAGCCATCCCCAGTCTCCCCTACATCAGGCACAGTTTTAACAGTCCACTAAGTCATTTTCCCCAAATCTCTTGATCTAGAGATCAAGAGCACCCTGCTCTTGATCTCTATTGCGACACCCACCGGCATGGATGAAAAACGGCATGATCGCGCCTCACCGTTGCCCCCGTGATCCCTGGAAGCCACACTGCGCGCATTTTACGGCAAAAAGTTGTAATCATTCAATCACCGTTTTTTTATTCTCACCCAAGTTAAGTATCTTCTGGGGTTATTTTTACAGAGCGTTTCACAGCAGATAAAAGACACTGGAGTTTTTACTGACACGGGAGTGCTCAGTCTGTAAAAGTTAGCTTTAACAAGATTAGCTTTTACAGACTGAGCACTCCCGTTCGGACGGGACTAAAATAGCAGAGATGCTCCAGGAAACATTACATTACCCAACGTCGGAAAACTAATCCCATCCAAAGAGGGCAGAGGTCGTAACAAATGTGTGTTACTTACCTATCCAGCTGAAAGCAAGCGACATCGGCGTCTCTTTGAAGGTCGTTCTTCTGCATAAGATCTCTCCATCCTTCGAAAGCCACACAGATGCTGACCCTTGTTCTCTGCCTTCTCTGGTCTCTGAGTTGTTTCCCTGCATCCTGTTTATGTTTTTTGGGTCTGACTGCTCGACCCTGCTGCATAATGATGGTCTTCCATTATTTTGTAGATCTAGGTTGAAATGTGGCGCACCTGACACAGAAACAGCACTAACTAGGCACGGGAATCCGGACAGGATACACAACAGCAGCTCCAGCCAATGATCGTGAAGCTCGTCTTCTTCTGCGAATGTTAGTTAGTTGTTTTACACATGGAGGCCTCCATGGAGTTGTGGCCCACAACATGTAGAATAAAATGAATAAAATAGTTCCTTTTCATCTTATAAAGTAATTTGACTCCTCATCTTATGCGAGTGTACATAATTTTAAACATATTTATTTATGTAATTATTCATTTTTATTATTTTATTTATTTATTTATTTTTGTCTACAAATGACTTAGTAGACCTTTAAAGGCCCATTCCTGCATCTTTTAAAGAAAAACAATTTGGAGGGTAAACACATGCTGGAGAATAATTTCATTGCAGTTGTCAGATCTCATTCATCCTATTCCCATTTAGCTTCATCACCATGTCTCAAACTGATTCCTCCCACTCTTCATTATTAGTGAAATTTACTTGATTGCAGTGATTTATTTGGCTTAATTAGCCTGATACATTGTTGAATAAAGACATATTTCGTTGATTCAAGTTTTTGATGAGGGTTATTGAGTAGATGTGTCTCAGCTAATTCTACCCAGCCCACCCAAAACCAAATGACTATAGCAGCTTGAAAGGATGTCAGGTAAAATGAGCAGTTAAAATAAATAGGTCTTTGACTATAAAAAGTTTTCTGGCAGGGAAATAGGACAAAGAGTTATGAAATAAACTCCAGTTCAGTCCAACTCACGCCCAGAGCCCTGACAAATGAAGGAGGGGGTAACAGTTCGAAATGAAGTAGACTGCAGGGGCTTGCGTTCCATCATATGCGTCTTGGTCAGAGCGCTCCATCAAGATATATTGCTGTGGGCTAGCGGAGACACAGAGAGGCAAAATCCCTAGAGACAGGCCGACACTATATGAGCTCGGTGGCACTTCCCAAGTTCAAGTTCAAGATCACACTCTGCCTCTTTGTTTCCCTTCACAGTTCAGTCCATAAGTTCAGTTCATGTCGCCCCTGATCCACAGGACATGTACTGCATTTGCATTTGAATCCCTTAATCTCTGATTTTCTCTGAATTTCCCCTTCAAATTTAGGAGTTGATCTGAGCGAAGTATTCAGACCCAAGATGTTACTGTTTATTGACTGCAGCACTACATCAAATAGAAAATATCTAGCTGTCTTGTGCATCATTTTAAACACATTTCCCTGTAATTCAGCAGGACATAGTTGGTATCTTTGGAAACCTCGGGACGCCCACTAGAATTTAAAACAAAGTTCTGTGGGTTTGAACAAAGCTCGGCCATGCAGCATGCATTTGTAATGACGAACCCACCGATGGGAGCGGCAGGGTTGAAGAGGTTGCTCGTTTCTCAAAGGGCTCTCTGAGTAGTTCTTCACCCATTTACTCAAAGCAGAGAAGTGAGGCTGAGAAAGGCAACAGACAGACTGACAGACAGACAGGCAGAGAGGGAGGGAGGGCTGAGGCAGAGACACATCATTGCATTTTAAAGATACAATTTCCTTTAATCCAGCTTAGCGCCATCTCTTCTGATACTTGAAAGTTTTCTTCCTCAGACCATGGCCACTGATTCACTCAAATCAACATATTGATGACTTGAATCTTAAGTTGTTTTGGTTTACTTTTTTGTTTTGTGTCTGTGTGTATGAAAGTGTGTATTCATGAGTGAATGTGTGTCTGCATGCGTGTCCATTTTATAGTGATGGTGAAATTGACCAAATATTCAGAACACATGCCCGGCATCAAAGCAGACGAAACAATTCAACTACAAATCTATGAGTGCGTGTGTGTGTGTGTGTGTGTGTGTGTGTGTGCATGTGTGACCACCTCTCCATATACTTTACCTTCTGATTGCTCAGACTCCAGATGAAATTATAATTACAATCAGTGCTTCAAGCCGAAAGGCTTCTTAGTGTCCATCGGGACAGTGCTCACAGCTTTGGCCAGTTGACAACCCCAGCCCGCC
>OMKZ01050549.1:0-12605 GCA_900302535.1 Neoniphon sammara | reverse complement strand
CCCACCAAAAGAGACACACACATACACACACACACACACACACACACACACACACACACCACAAGCCAAATGACTTTGGGAAAGATGGGCAAGGATTCATGACGCTGCTCACTTTGTTGATTTGCTCTAGCGATAAGAGCAGAGTGTTCCACAACCAATAAATCAGCCTCTTAAATCTAGAGGAGATATTAGCGCTTCCAAAAACAAACTCTGTATTTCCAATTTCACCTTGTTTTGCACTCAGCGTAACAGACCTGCATTTTGGTTGACATTGGAATAGTGATATCATTTATTTTCCCTGTGTTGGAGAGTCTGATGAATCATTCTAATCCTATAACTCCAGTACCTGAATGTACCTCCAACATGTATACTTGTGATATTATCATTTTTAAAGATAAATACATGTGGTCCAGCCAAAGGCATATACAGACCTTGTGTTTGAGGATTGCCATAGGGGAGCAATACAGAGATGAAAGAGAGATATTTTTTCAGTGATGTGTGATTAAATTCAAAAAGCCAAAAGAGAAAGACAAATAAATTGCCTCATTTACTGAAATCCCGAATAGGATGTGTTAAATTGCATTTGCAGTTGAGCAGAGTATGGTAAATTCTCCCACTGTGGGTGATCAACTAGAAATAGCTGTGTGGCTGACAACAGGTGGAATCATATTTAAATGAGGTTTTTCAAGTTTGCAATTCTTTCAAAGGTGAAGAGCTTGAACACAAAATAAAAGAATAATAAATAGTTCTATTTTAAATGCCTTTTTAAAAATTGTTCTGCAAATAAATGCATAAATTCAGTGACTTATTCCTAGCTTAAAGACAAAATAATAAGTCAAGGGTGGCGGATTTTGCCCACAAACAACACTTGTGAACCCTGTTATGGTCATTTGCATATTTGAGCAAGTAAATTATTACATATTGTACTTATAATCACTAAACTAGACTATAGTAAGGTTGGCGCAGTAGATGCTCCTCACTGGATGACTCCAATAGGTGACTCTCTGTAAATCATCCCTTGGTTCTGTAAAATTGCATTGCTTGATAGTTTATAATGTTAGCGTCTGGCATTTCAAAAATATATACACAGTTGGAAAACACCCTTTCTCTGCAAATTCTCTGATTTTTGCTGCAGCTAGCGTCTTCTTCTCGAAATCAGAGCTGCCACCTCTGAATGGCTGTCTGATTAATGCCTGCTCTCCCTACCTGCTGCATGAAGCACACATGCAATTACCTTCCAATCACAGGTAAATTGCATTAGACATGCAAATTAATCTATCTGAATACTGTCCTCCCAATATTTTTCATACTTTGTCGGAAACTCCCAATGTTTCTTATTAAGTCAAACTCATATTTTGCTCATTTTAATGACACAGTCTTCTGCACACCCTGCCAGTAGATCTACTTTTTTGCCAGAGGTATACATTATTTTAAACACATAATTCTTAGGTAGATCAGGCCCAAAGGAGACATGCTGATAAGAGAGGGTAGTCTACTTGTTTATTATTTGCGTCTCGTAAACGAAAGATTGCTTCATGAATATAATGCTTTGAAACTTGTTATGGTGGCTCAAAGCTCATTCTATATAATTTGCTTCATGCATTGTTCAAGCCTGGAAATGCTCAGGCTTCTTTCCCCATGAGGAATCACTTCTGTACTGCTAGATGGTAAAAAGCAATGCCAGAGACGTTTTTTGAACTCGGGAGACAGTTTATGCAATTTATGGATAATAACTCATTGAGGAAAACCTTTTTTGTGGCTAGTGGTAAAATGCGACGTTTCCTGTAACGGCACTGTAAAAACCTTTGATTTATGTATAGGTGTAATGCTTATTTATTTTCCCATACCTGCTTATTCCCATTCAGTGTCACAGGGGGGCTGGAGCCTGTCCCAGTGCATCACAGGGCAAACACAAATAGAAAGACAAACAAAATCCATACAGTCTCCATTCACCTGACCTGCAAGGCTTTAGACTGTGGGAGGATCCACTGAAAGAACATTTTTTGTTGAATTTTATACCTGTTTTACCAATCCGCTAACCAAGTGCGTCATTAAAATGATTTAATCATCCAGCTAGAGCTTCTGCAAGTTCTCATTTTCTCATTTTTAGGATACTACTACGTGCCAAAGATTACTGCATACTGATACTAAATACTACAGACATATCAAAGCATAAAGGATACTAAAGCATCCTTTACGTCTTTTAGAAGGCATATCACCATCCAGATAAAGAAAGACAGAGTGAAAGAAACTGGTTTTACACACACACGTGCTCACCCACACGCGCTCACACACACACACATACACACACCAAGACAATAGATGGCCTTGCAATCTATAATCCTGTACCTCATGCTAGATAAACAAGACTCTCCCTAGCTTCTCTGTCTCTTTCTCTCTATCAGCATTTGACATGTGCTCAAACTACCTGTTTGGTGCTCCGGCAGAAGAGATTTTTCTGTCAACAATGAGAAAAGAAATATATGGCAAATGGAGGGCCAAAATGTTTTTTTGGAATGGGGATGAATTGTAACACCAGGGGAGCACCCGGTGGAGGAATGTGCCAGTTGTCTGGCCACCTGTGTGTGTGTGTGCGCACAACACAGAGAGAGAGTGTATGCATGTGTTTGCTCACTTGTGCATGTGCATGTTTAACTTATGGTTTATTGCTCAGGCCATATTCAAATTGACACTTGACACATACTGCATCCAGTGAGAAATCCATCAAGCCCAGACACAT
This sequence comes from Neoniphon sammara, assembly GCA_900302535.1. Taxonomy (NCBI): domain Eukaryota; kingdom Metazoa; phylum Chordata; class Actinopteri; order Holocentriformes; family Holocentridae; genus Neoniphon; species Neoniphon sammara. The sequence continues at coordinate 9,865 of OMKZ01050549.1, read as the reverse complement.
TTATACACACATTATTATAAGTACACATTCAGGGTAAATAATGGTATTCATCTTTGTAAAATTGTGGCCTTGTATTATAACAAGAGCCTGGAGCGCAATGTTAGGGCCACACAGGGTGTGTTTCTAGCTGCAAATGGTGGCCTTTCTAGTTGTTTTTAATATGAGCATGAGATGCTAGGCACCTCATGTTTTTCCACTCTTGGCGCCTCACCTTTTTGGAAGAGTATCTTGAATGCCCCAAGCTGAATAAAGTTCAACTGAGAGCAGAAAGGTTACTGTCCACATTTTCTGTACAATCAGATCAACTGAACGTAGGACTTCCATGGTGTCTCAGTGAACAAAAAAATATGGAAGAGAAACTAGTTGCCCTCCTCTGCGTCCCAGGCATCAGAGAAGTTGCTCTTTGGAACCTTGAAAGGCAGAGGGGAAAAAAATATCTTTTCGTCGAGAAGGCTGAACTTCTCTAAAAAATAGTACAAGGCACTTATTTGTGGCAAGTTAAAAAGTTACCATAACTTTAATTTAGTGAGAAGAGAGAAGCTAAGTTAAAGCTAAGCTAAGTTAAAGTGTAGCTATAGTTGTTTGTTTTTTTCGTGGACAAAAAAGTAGGTACGCTAACGAACACAACATTGTGTCAGTGCTGTGGTTAAGTTAGCTAGCTAGCAGGCAAGCTAAAATTCATTCAGTTTTACAGAAGCCTCATTGCTTTTTGCCATAGATGCAGTCTGAGATACCACAAGCTCTAACTTTAGTTAGTAGTTAAAGGAATACTCCAAAGTTTTGGGCAAAATACCCTTTTTCCAACTTACCCAGAGTGAGAGTGTTCATTACCATTTTCATCTCTGTACATCTTTATGCTATTTCATCTTTATGCTAAGCTAACACAAAATGCTACCCATAGGAACCAAACCAGTGGACGTACAGGGGTGAAAATGGTATCAAACATCTTGTCTCAGTCTGGGTAAGTCAGAAAAAGGGGATTTTACCCAAAACATTGGAGTATTGTTTTAAGTTTAACCAGCTGGCTAGCAAAGTTTTACACTGATTTGTTAGAGGAGGGAGGCAAAAGGAAATGGAAGAGACAGAAGCAGACAAAGAGTGGGGCAGAAGAGGGGAATCAGAAGAGGTACAAGTTCATGATAATGGTGTCATGAACTTCCTGAAGCCTTCAGCCACTACACTGACTGAAGCATCAGTGGACCCAATGAGTGGGTAGGACTCCTGGCCAATGAGTAATCCAGAGATGGGTCTTCAGTTCGGTGAACAATCTTGCCTGAGAGTATTTTGCAACAGTGGTTTAAGTAGCATTTTTTTTTTTTTTTTTAGCTAAAGTGCATTGGCTTGGGACATACTGAAACGGAGTTATGTCTTTGATTACACTGCATGAAGAGTTTGAGAATTTGACACAGACATTTTCAGTTTTTGAAACCTCTGTGAGACATGAGATTAAAACTTTTTGTCTGACATTCATGACAACTCTGTGTGAATAAATGATTAAGTAATAAATGAAGTATTCCTAGAAGTTGTTGAGAATGTACTGTAGAATTCTCAATTAGTGGGGGTCGTCTGCTGTTCTCTTTTGCAGCCCATTATGTAATTTTGACTGAAACTCCTGCCTATTGTAGCTTTAAAATCAGTGCAGCATTTTGGCACCGCAGTTGTTCTGGTAGAGTGTGTATATGTACCACTGAGATTAAGTTCTTGTCACAGTCTAGTTTCAAGTCGGAGCCCTTTGCTGCATGTTGTCCCCTCTCTCTGCTCTGTCTTTCCTGTCACTCTCTACTGTGACTATCAAATAAAGCAAAACCTGCAGTATAATGTGAGGGGTAAAACAGATTATGTATCGGAGCTGTTGTAGTTGAAGGATTGCGATAAGTCTTTTTTTTCCCCTCTGTGCTTATCTCAGTGAATTCTTTAAAGTGAATCCAGCAGGTACCTTAGCTAAGTAGCTCGTTGTCAAACAGGATGTTATCAATATTAGTGATAAGAGCTTATTAGTGTAAGTACACACAGGGCACAAAGAATACAGAGAGAGGAGAAGGGAGGGGAAGGCAATAGAGGCAAAGAGGAGGAGAAGGAGATGGAAAGAAGACACCAAGAATACAGCTGCTCCTTAACTGGGGATGGAGCACACCAGATCACTGTCAAAAGGACATATGAAAAAATTTAACTAAATGTAAAAACAAAAAAGTAAAGAAATGATATAAATGTTCATACACACAATAATATATTTTTAAGCCCTATGCAAAAAATTAAAAAAACAGACAGACTGAATCAGACAAAAAGAGTACCTATCTTCAATTTCCATATTCAATAAAAACTTCATTTGAGAAGCAAAGAGTTGTACAAACACTTTTTGGAAGTTATCTCATGTAAACAATGCTACATACTTCTCACTCAAAATAGGTTAAACCACAAAATTGCTTCTAAGTCACACTGGAATTGAATGAGCAACTCAGTATTACAGGGAAAAGTAACTCATAAGACATTCTACCTATGTATTATATATTATGTATGCATTACATTTGAGATGGAGATGAGCTCCTTGGTGAAGCTACTCACTGCCCTAAGCTCCTGTCTTTTCAGATGACCCTGCTGCAGTCCTGTTTCCAGCTAGGTTGTGATACTCATGCTCAGTGTTCCTGTCTCTTGTTGTATTCAGTCCCCTGGTGGCCCGAGGAGAAACAGAACACGTGTGTGACATTAAAGCCCATTGTCTATGCCTAACCAAAGATTTACATGTTAACTACTTCATTTGACCTAATCTTGTTGGAGCCTCAGGCAGGGGGTGAGGTGTGAACCCAAGACCACATGTTTCCAAAGCAATGACATCGTGCCAACAGGGATTTCCAACTTGGCAGAGTAGCTGGCTGAGCTGCACTTACACCATCCTCACCGAACAGGAAACTATCAACTATGGCATCCCTCAGCCAAAGTCTCTTGCTTTGACATGTCTCAACAGTGGCCTTTACCACATCGTCCCACTTGGGAGACCAATGTCATGCCAAGACTACTATCACTGCACCCATAGGTATATCCCGTTTGAGGGTGTGGATAGCAGAGCTATTTAAGGATGCTACACCTATATTGAATAAACGTGCACAATACTTTGCAGGAGCAATAAAAGCCAAGAATGGATGCCATCAAAGTCAGAAGCAGACATGAGAATTAGCAACAGAAATTATTTATTAAAATCTTATTATAAACATGAGCATCTAGTGCACTCTACAGAGATATAAGTAGCTCTTTTCAAATTCTGCTCTCATGTCAACAGCAATAGAAATAAAGGTTTGAAAACAAGTTGTTTGGTATGAGGAAGCACAAATGGCCTTGAGAGGCATGAGCCGCAGTATGCCTGAGATCAGGTGCAATGTACTTAAAGGAACAGTTTAACCAAAATACAAAACAAAAAAAAAAAGATATTTTGTTTGTGGAGCTCAAAATGTCAAAAATGTACATGTGAAAATCTCATCAGCAACAGCTCCAAAAACACTAACACAGATACCCGACATAATCTACAGTCCTGGTGGCCAAAGAGCTTCACTGGGAACTATTTCCTGCCGAGGAACACCGGGAAACTGTATCTGTCTGCTGCCAAGGAGTGAGAATTCGGGGCACATAGATACAGTTTGAGCTCCACAAGCAGAGCAGTAGGGGGCCACTTTAACATCTGTCTCATTTGCTCCTCTGCCGCACAAACAGTATAACAAATGGCATCAGTGCTGACGCATTCAAAATGAAACCCTTCATTATCTATCCAACCCCATGGAGTACGAATTCGGGACACAGGGAACCCGGCACAGGGAACTGGCTCATAATTTGGAATACATTTGGCCTGGGAGAGCCTGGGGATACCCCAGGAGGAGCAGGAGTTGCTAGGGAAGAGGATGCCTGGACTACTGAGCATGGCCTGTTGCCACCACGACGCTGACCCAAATAGTCAGCTACCAAAAATGGATGGATGGATGAATGGATTCGCAATGTAATACCACCAGTGTGAAGTAGAGGCTACCAATCATCTAGGCCATAGTCTTATTTTTCAATGAAAATTACAATATAATACAAAGGCACGCTAACATTGACAACCACTGCTTATAGTTGTACTTCTACAAGTTGGGTTTGGTGTATGTCATCCTTTTATGGGGTTAAATTAGCTGTCGATCAACCATTCTCGATTGGGATTGGCCAGCATTGCAACTGGCTGTCAAATGACCAATCTCAGTTGGGATTAGCTGTGTTTTAGGGAAAGGGCTTACCTCTGTTGGCTGTTTGAAGAGGGGAAGGCTGTCAGTGCACCACTCCCAACCCATATTCCCACTGCAAGTCCCTCTCTGCTTCGACTGACAGAGAAACCAAAACACAGAAATGACTGAGCCTACTTTCAAGACGGTCCTCAGTGGTCCAGGTCAAGGTGGACACAATGTATTTCCTTGTCTTAATGTCCATCAGTTGATTTGACTTTAGCAGCTCAGGCGATGTGGTGAGATTGGCCAAATGTTCCTGTCTCTATGATCCAAATGATTATTTCATCCATAGATACAGTACAAATTGGTGGAAATTGCTCAGATTCCATTCCTTGCCTCTATTGCCATCAGACTTTGCATATGACTTGAAATCAGAAAGTTTTATTTCCCTTCATCCGTGATGCCAAAAAATACACGACATGCTTTAAAGCTGAAAACACACCAGTGTTATGGACATATGAAAACACCCTTGGTAATGTTCTGGAGATATGAACCTGGTTTATGATGCAGAGGACAGTGAAATGAAATTCATTTGAGTGTAAAAGCTCTAACAAACATTTTATGACCCTATAATGCAAGTCATGATTGTAATCTGTACTCATATCGACGCACGCACACACACACACACACACACACACACACACACACAACTAAGTCATTACAACCTGGCCCAGTAAGACAGTATGTGAGTTAATGAGGCGATTAAGTTTACTTTCTCTGCTCAACACACATCTGCACACACACACACACACACACACACACACACATACAGCTGGGTGCGTAATGTCCCAGATGCCATTGGCTAGACACGCAGTAGGCTAAATATCAATGTAACCAAGCTTAGCTCAGTAGCATTAACATAATTGATGGCACCCGTCCTGTCCAAAAATAAATTTGAACACAGATAGCCTGACAGCCCAGCAGGCCTGTGTGCCCACTCACCTCCCTTTATGTGCTTTGGTATAGGACCATTTCTCTTCTTTGGCTGGCAGTAGTGATCCAAAGAGTCACTGCAGACCTGATGGTCTGCAAGGCGCAGTGTCCGGACAGGAGTGTTAGCACCTATTTGTAGCACAACTAGCCACAGCTTCAGCATGTTCCTGTCCAACAATGGTAGTCTATGAAAGCTGCGTGAACTTTTAGTGGACGTACTTTGATGCGGACAAATGCCCCATTGGATTATGTTGCAGCCGTTTCGCTGTTTCCAGCTATAGCCTTCTCACTCAAAATTGGACTGATTCCAAAAGTTTTTGTCCCTATTAATCCCAAAAAGACAGGAAAATAGGGCCCAGATTTAAAAACATCAGAATTAGCCTTTCACATTCAACTTTATGTCAAATTAGTATCAACCTTACCATAACTCTAACTGATACAAAAAGTTGATACTAAGTTAAAAGGCGACTGATAATCAGGACAGGTTGATATGAAGTTAAATATCAACACTGACTCAACTAAAACTCAACTGATACAAAGTTGATACTCTGTTAAATATTTCCATTGGACAGTCCATATAAAATGAGAACAAATGTTTTAATTGTAATATTGCCCTAAATTGATTGCCCCCCAGAGGTGCTTAATCCCAATGCTCATTTGGAATAATATGATCAAATGTGTCAAAATTGGCCCTAAGGTCAAGCAGAACTCCAGTAGAACCCAGAAGGTCAGGTTGGTTACATGAAGAAACTTTTATTTGTTTATATAATGTGACATGATAAATATTTTATGCAATCTGTTCTTTTGTTCGGCGACCACTGCACTCAATCTATCTGGTGCGTTGTCATGTGATTTATTTATTTTACACAATCAATCAATCTCACATGATTTTGATAATTTCAGCAGCTTTGTCCTTTATTCATTCTGTTACATCAACATTTTAATACAGAATTAATGGGCTAAAAAGTACCGAATAATTTTTAGATTGCGCTGGACTGGAGCAACATTTTAGAGCATCCACGATGTCAAGTGGAGGAGCATAAAGATGAGCATGAAACGAGGAGGAAAAGGCGGGGAGTTAGGAGAGGGGGGGATGAAGTGAAGCAAGAATGAGTTGGAAAAGGAGGAGCGAGAAGAGGAAAAGACGAGAAGGGAGAAAAGAAGGAATATGGGAGAGAATAGGAGGTGAAAGCAGAGGATGGGAAAAGGAGAAGAGAGGACAGTAAAAGGGAGAAGGAAGAAAAGAAAAGGAGAGAGAAGTAAGAGACACGGAGAGAGAGAGAGAGAGAGGATGGGTGGATGGATGAGAGTAAACAACAATCTGGTATATAATGACATGATGCAGCAGTGGGACCTGTCCTCCTGACCTGCCATTACCACACACACACGCGCACACACACACACACACACACACACACACACACACACACACACACACACACACACACAAATACATGTTCCATATTTTTCTTTTCCCTCCAATGTCATGAACCTTTATTATCTGATGAAGAAGAAAATATGATTTGAACTGCTTCTGAAAAGTTTTATTCACTATTTAAATATAATAATTACAATAATAGCAATGTGATATAACAGCAACGTGACGCAAGTTCTGTAGTGTACTCTCCAGTTTGTCTCCCTTCGAATCTTGAATTCACTGTATTTTTTTCACTTTTATATCTCTGTGATGTATTTCTAATGTGAATGTAACATACTGCTTTCTTTGTGATACTGAAATGCTTGGGAACATTGGTGCTCTTCTATTCATGCCAACAAAGAACGCTTGAATTGAAAAGTTTATATAACAGAGGTATCAAAAGTAGAAGAGCAAAAAGGAGGGAAACGCTTTGAGGCTTTGCTGTCTAATAAGGAATAAGCTTTAAATCTTTCAGTATATGAGATGGACTTGCCAACACTGGTTAGGAACATAAAAACACAGAGACAGTTCAGTGAAATACATCAAATTTTACTCTTTGATCAGCCTGCTGTTGTGCAGCAAAACACTGGCGGCACTTATAATTGATGAAGTAAAGGATAGGTTTGGTATTTTTCAACCCAGGCTGTATTAAAATGTTGATACCCATCATTTATAACTGTACACAACTTCACTGCTAGCTTTAGTGACAAGAAACATAGCGCTCTGCAGCAGCTTTTTGCTAGCTTCAACACACTCATTTTCTGCCTCAAAAAACATTATAAATTTTCTTTGTGAAAACACACAGCACAGTCCAGTATGGCTTGAAATTTCCCACACAAAAGTAGTTGCAAACCGTGCTTTTTAAACACTGTTACTTAGCATTTATAATTATACATTGCTTTTTATATATCTACACCGTTCTGCTGCTAACTCGGCTAATTGTGTTCACAACGCAGTATCAACTCAGGAAAAATGGATTTCTTTTCTTTGGTATTCCCCTTGGAGGAAAACAGAGTTTCTTCTTCTTGTGAGCATTGATTTATCCCATGTTGACAGTGTGAACGCCATGTTGGCACAGGTTGGAAATGACCAAAACAGAAATAGCGAGGACTGAGTTCAAGTGAACAAAGGATTAGCCAGCTAGCATCAGAGTCTGTCAGAAAGCACCATTTGCAACCATTTTTTTGGTGGGACAGTTTCAAGACGTATTTGACTGTGCCGTCAGTTTCCCATTTTGAAAAATTTATAATAGTTTTTGCGGCTCAGAACAAGCGCCCTTGCTGGACTGTGTTGAAGGTAGTTAGCAAGATGTTGCAGCAGAATTGTGAATTTCTTGTCACTAAAGTTAGAGGTGATAAGGAATGGACAGAAAAAAAACGAACCTATCCTAGGATTTTCACCACATCCTGACAGTTTTTTTTTTTTCATAATTTTCAATTTATTATTAATAAATGACCATTTTACTAACTTACTCTCTTGGCAACTGATATAACAAGTTCATGAAAGTTTTTTCATTTACTGTTCCAAACACTGGCTGTCTGGTCGCTCTTTCCTGGGAAATTTCCCCTGTTGTACAGAAACTCAAACTCCATCAGCAGAAAATCCAAAGGGAAAGACATCGCTGTCCCGCCCACCCTGTTTGACTGACAGGTGATCTCTGGGAAGAGCAGTGCAGAAACACCAATGAGAGCTTAGTACCAAAGATGGAGACCAAAAAATTACAGGACCACCTTATCAGTTGACCTGTGCATTAGTTTTTGGTCGTGAACTGAGTCACACACGTACAGCTGGGTGGGTCGATCACAGCAGAAAGACATATTGTGCTTCTATTTTGATTCTAACGTTCTAAATCACAGGAGTTTTGGTGTGTCTTTCTCTTTCTGTCTGATTCTCCCTCTCTTTTTCCTCTCTCCCTGTCTCTCTTTCCTCTTATCCCTTGCTTTGTATCATATTTCAGTGCCAGCGGTTGCCAAGGTAACTGACACTAATTCATACGGCCATCGATTCAACGCTCTGCTTATTAATCTTTACCTCTGCAAGCCTCAGCATGCGCTTTTGGGTCTGTGTGTGTGTATGGGAGAGAGAGAGAGAGAGAGAGAGAGAGAAAACTATGTCAGCTAGGCCAAAATGCCGTGTGTATGTGTGTGTGTTAAATCTGTATTATTGTAATACTTATTAACCTTTACACATGCTCTGCTTTACATTCATACCTGGATACCTGTCTTAGTGGTTTTTCCATTTGCTTTCTCCATCCAGATTTTTAAGCTTTAGGCCAGTGTGTGTGTGTGTGTGTGTGTGTGTGCGTGTGCACCTAGAGAAGAAGGGATCTACAAGATTTCCCAAGGTTTTGTCATTTCTCTGCAGAGAAACAAGAAGATAAGAAGAAGAATTGAGGAGGACACGGGGAATCTTTTGGGGAGTAACAGCCACACACACACACACACACACATATGCAAATCTCTCCCACTTACATTGCAGATCGTACATATGTGGAGTGATATGACACACACACACACACACACACCTGACTTCATTATCTATGCTCTGCGATCAGAATGTCAGCAGCAACCATGGTAACAAGTCGAGAGAGAGAGCGAGACTTGAGATTCACAGCCACTTCACACCAACGCATCATTAATGTCATTTAACTCGCTCCTCTGTGACACTCTCCATCTCTCCGTCTGTTTTCCTCTCCCTCTTTCTCTCCATTTGACCTCATCTTTCTTTCCTCTTGTTCTTTCCCATTTTCTCTTTCTAACCAGTTGCTCTCTCTCTCTCTCTCTCTTTCTCTCTCTCTCTCTCTCTCTCTCTCACTGTTTTTATATAGGGGTGTGCTGATGACTCACAATACCTGGTTACTTCCCAATTTGTGTGTGTGTGTGTGTGTGTGTGTGTGTGTGTGTGAGTTTATCTTACTACTTCAACGCAATACAGATGCAGTGTGCAGTGTTGAAATCATAATGAGGGTTAATCGCTAACACACACACACACACACTCACACACACTCACATATACACACACACAAGAGCAAACAGCGGCTTTGGCTTACTTGGTTATAATTTAATGTAATCCATTCTGGTTCCAGGTCAAGGTTATTACAGTGTTTAATTTTTCATTAGTTTTCATTTTTATGGTTTTCAATTTTTTTTCAATTTCTGTTTAGCGTTAGTTCTCACTGTGGGTAGTTTTATTGTAGTTTTTATTCAAAATAATACATTTTTATTTATTTGCAGCAAGCCTTTTTTAAATGTATTAATACTATTAATTTATA
>OMKZ01050548.1:0-10886 GCA_900302535.1 Neoniphon sammara | reverse complement strand
TCTTGTGAACTTGTGGGCCTGTAAAGCCCTTTGAGACTGTGAACAGTGATTTGGGGCTCTAAATAAACCTGAACTAAGAAAAAAAGAAGTAAACAATAGTAATATGGACAGAAATATGACTTGCCTACTTCTACTGCAATGGAAGGAAATGTATGTCGTGATTCTTCTCTCATAAACATAGGCATGTAACATTCTGTAAAATCAGAATTATCAAATAAGACACAATTATCCTAACTGCACAACACTAATTTGTTGCTCCCCCCTCTGAAACTGAACTTTTTTTTTTTTCCTACAGGGTACAGCTTGGTCTCATCTCCTGGAGCCATGGTGCCAGCTGCTCTGAAGATGTACTTCATTGGCACAGCGCTGACTGTCCTGGCAGTGCTTTTAGGAATGGTGGATTCCTTTGGTGGTCTGATGTATGTCCAAGAGGAACACTACCACTACACAACAGACCACACAGAAAGGCAGCTCTTTTCCAGCAACCGTCAGGGAAGAACAACCGTGACTAAACACATTGGCTCATGAAGGAGACGTTGATGAAGTCACAAGGACATTTTTTTGTTGTTTTTGTGGTGGACATTTTGGCTGATCACAGCCGACAATGGATCAAAAGACAGGGATCATCGCTGCAGTTTCATTGTCCCACTGATGTAGATATAGGTCACGATGATGGCCAACTTGTTGAACTTGATTTGCACACTCCAAACGCAAAGCACTTGTTTTTTAATTTATCTTTATGCAGCCTCTAGGCTGTCTTATACTGTAGCAACTGGGTTGCACACATTGTTCCTACAAATCTGAAACATTTGAACACTACTGACCACTGTTTTGCACTAAGAAATGCTTCAGGTCTTTTGTCAGACACAGGGTTTATAATGTATGTTTAGTTTAACAAAATATATAAATATATTAAAACTGACCATGTGCCTGACCATGTGCCTTTTTTCTTTTTTATTTGAAGTCTTGCAACTACACAGTCTTGCCTACAAGACAAAAGGAAGTTGGCTGTTCTGTGTGCGTGCGTGTGTGTGTGTGTGTGTGTACGCGCACGCACTATGTCTTCTAAATATAGATATTTTCCATCATGTCACATTCCAGGACTTCATTAAATATATTGCTTTCAAAAACCACAACTGCCATTTTTTTTCTTTTTTAAGCAAAAGGTTTTTCCACGTCCAATAGAATTCAATGCATGCGTTAGTCAAATGGAAGGTGTGGGGGAGTGTGGTGATGGTGATAGTAGAGGGTTGGGGGATGGTGGTGTAGGAGGAAGGGCCCACTTTACTCTTGCCAACTATGGAAACATTTCTGCTTCAAAAATAAGAAAAATAAAAATTATCATTTATAAACACCCAAGTTTATAAACATCCAAAACAATACATTTAATGAATTCTAGCCTACTGCATGGTGGTGCAAAAATTGAAAATAAAACACAAAAGCATGCAGGTGAGTCATTTATGACTCTTCACGTGTACTCTTGGTTAAATTTTTATACTTGTGAGTCAGCACCAGGAAACACACCCGAAGCCTTCCAGTTAGTGGTCGATTCTCTTTCTGTCAACTTTGTCTAGCACATGTCCCATAACCTGTAGTCACAAGTGTCTGCAATGTAAAATACACATTGTAATTATTGTGCTTATTTTTGAAATTTATTTTAAATAGCATGAAAATGATTGAACATAATCATCAAAGAAGGGTCTTAATAATTGATGAGGTGAATCCAGCTAAAAGTCAGTATTGATTTCCCCTATTGAATCTACACCAAGCACACAGGAGGAGATGTAGATAAAGAGAAGCAGAAGAGTTAGAGAAGGAATTTTAGCATTTTAGACTCTAGAGATGGGGATTGTGCAAAAGGGGGTTACAAGTCAGAACAATGTCCTTCATGTGTTTCACAGTTAGTTTTAGTCACATGATTGGCAATCTGGATTCTCTAAAGCATCACTGATTCTTGCTCAGACATATCACAACATTTCAAATGGGCAGGCTTTTATTATGCAAGAGGCAGTGTGTGAATAGTGAGTGGAACACTCACAATCTGATGATCAAAAGCATAATAATAATAAAGATTGCAAATTGAGACCTTCCAAATTCCTTGGAAATAATAGGCTAATAGTACATCCTTTAAAAATTGCCTCCTTAATAGCTTTTCTATATTAACTGCTATATTGCCTGATCCCATTTTCAGCACCTGTTTGTCCCCAAACCTCTAAGACTACTTTCGAAAGTGTGCTCAAATCCACCATTTTGTTTCAGCAGCAGGTCTTCACAACGGATGCCACCATTAATTTCTGAAAAAGTGTTGTGTTTCAGGTCCTTAAGGCTGAGAGTGACACAGCTGTAATACAGACTGGTAAATGAGCAAATGGCGCCCTCTTCCGTTCAGCCATGGCAACTACAAATTAAATCCACTAGAATTAAGCATTTGAGAATAAAACTTCGCTAAATTACTCATCCATATAAACCCTAAATACATCGTATTTTCGGGCTTTGGCTTGCAGGCACTCACAACAAATAACCATGAAGTGCGTTTCCATCAAACAGACTTGAAATGCATATCTCCTATCAGATCAGGTCACCTGGCTGCGGGCGCAAACACCTGTTAGCGGGAGACGCACCACTTCACACAGCACTTTTTATGTTAATGACCCGTTCAAGCACGCCCCCATACCCGCTGCCTTTAGAGAGCGACACTCTGAGTCAGGAGCGGTGAGCTATAGGCATCACGGTCACTGGTGCACCGCCACAGGAGCGCAGAGTTCGGGTCCGCCACTTGTTATCGCACCGGATATGATCTGGAGGCTTGTGGTCATCGGCGGGGTGTGCGTCCTTTTCCTGGGAGCTGGGGGTCAGGGCAGAGATGGCAGAGACCTCCGGAGGACGGTGACTTTCCACCGGACTCAGCAGGATGAGAGCCAGCGTCAAGTGCGCACACGCCCAAGGAGGGACGCCAGCACCTCCAGCACCTCCAGGGCTTCTCCTTCTCACGGCCCTCCCTTCACCTCCTGTCGGATCCCGCTGACCCCAGCCGAGCACAGGGTTCTGGATCAAAGTACACATGAGGTGAGGTGGGGACATTTGTCTGACCTTTTTTGAGGGTTTGGTGAGTGCATTGCAATTCAGGCTAAACAAGCCTGTTGTTGAATCTTCATATTTTATGATTATGATTCAAAATTGGAAAAACCTGATAAAGGTGGTGGGATGATTTCACTTGTTTCCCAACATTTCTGAACTTTTTCTTTTTCACGCCTCTGAACTTTTTTCACGCTTCTGAATTCTTTTCTTTCTTTCTTTCTTTCTTTTTCTTTCTTTCTCCTTTATAATTTTGTGTCACGTTTTATATTATTGTGTTTTATATTATTTGTATTATTGTTCTGCCGTGTACTGCATTAAGATATTCTTATTTCTTTATAGAAAATAAAAATAACAGTGGTATTCAAGTAAAGTGAAAGTTCTTGTTGCCAGTAAATTCCAATTAGCAAGGAATGTTAGAATGTTATTTGACATCTTAGGAAATGGGAATTAAAGTTTATTATTCATCATTACTTTATGCTTGAGAGCTAATAGGGTCATATGTGTGAGTCTCTCTGTCTGTCTGTCTCTCTTCCACTCTCTCTCTCTCCCTCTCTCTCTCTCTCTCTCTCTCTCCCCTAGACAGGGTTTAATGGTGATGATGGCTCCAGTTTTACATTGACATGGGTAGGCGATGGCACAGGGGTGAGTATGCTAGAGCTGCAACCTTGCAAATCGGGCACTATATGAACTTCCCATTGTGTGGCATCTTACACAACTTTTCAAACATCATATTACATATCACTATAAGAGAGACAGTGAAGGCAGTCCACATTGGAGGATCCAACAAACTAGTGGGAAAAAAAGGAAAAGGATTTAGCCATGTTCTGCTGAAAGCCTATGACTCCACAGTGGAAATCACACTCCACCAGAACTGAATTCAGGCAGTGACAGTGACTGAAGGTCGTGGTATACTTTTAATCTGCGTTACTGCATCACCCAGGTAATCTTGGTGTTGTCCACAATCAGCGCTCCGATTGATTCTTTCTTAGAAGGAGGCTCATCACGACTTTACCGGAGGTGAGTGAAGCATCTAATTCATAACAGAGAATAGGAGAATAACATAACAGAGAATTGGATTTGACTAAACAGCTGTGTGAGTTTTTAGATGGGAGAGTGAAAAGGCATTATGGGAATGTGTATGTGTGCTTGTGTCTATGTGGGCGTAAGTGGTCAGACTTTGTTTCGTTTCTTATCAGTACGGACTATGGCAAGTCTTTCCATGACATCTCCCGCCGGATCAACAACACCTTCATAAGGAAGGAGTTTGGAGTCAGTGCTGGACCAGGGAACTCTCTGCACGTAAGTTATCACAAGCTGCGGTCCCCTGGTCTGTGTGTGTGTGTGCGCTGCTACGGATTCTGGCCCCTGATAAGGTGTAACCCTGGGCCTTCCACCCTGATGCATCTCCTAATGCACCTCGCTGAGGGGCCCCCTCTAACTGGGGACCAGCAGAAGGCTAGCAGAAGACCCGCGCCGCTCGCCTTTATCAGCACCCCTGTGTGTGCTAGTCTGAGGGTGCCTGAGAGAGTTGGAGTGGGACAGTGGGTGGAGTTCGCACTGGGGAACGGTGTTGCACTGGGGAAGAGTGTGAGATGTTGATTTACACATCAAGTGTGAAGACATGTTGCACATCGCCAGGCTGTCCAATCGACTTGTGCCTCATCCTTGCAGTCAAACCACTTGTCTAGACCAGACAGGGCTGTGGTTGACATGCTCAGAACTACACACACGCTAGTAACGGCACCTTAAAATGATGAGTTAAGCAGTGAATGTATGTGAGTGGGTGCGTATGTGTATTTGTGCATTTGCAGGATTTCAGATGCTAATGTTTAGGATGAGGTTAGCAAAATGAAAGATTTTCTATAACATGCAGGTTGATTTGTTAGCCAAGGATTCTGCATAGATCCAGAATACCTTGGTGATAAACCTGCCCCCTGAGGATTGAAAATTCTATTAGTTAGTGTTGCAATTTCAGTGTCTCCTTGCCATTAAAGGAGCACCTGTCGCCCTGCAACCCCTCACCGACCCCACCCACTCGCCTTCTCCATTCTAATAGTTTTATTTGACAGGTGATATTGACAGCGGACACGCCGGTGGTGGACAACCCGGGTGGGGTCATCTTCACCTCCACAGACGCTGGTGTGACCTTCAAATCCATCCAGCTACCCTTCCACCTGGCACAGCCAATCACATTCCACTTCCTCAACCCTGACTACCTCGTTGTCATCAGCATCGACGTGAGTCACACGGCTGACCGCCCTCTCTCTGTCTTTTAGTGTCTCCACTCTCCTTGTCTACCTCTATGTTGTCAGTTTCAAGGGCTCAATATGATCTCCCTTTCTTTGTGTAATATTGTGAGCTGGCAAGTGCACGCACACACACACATGCACACGTACACATGCCTGCTCACATTCACCAAGCACACACCTCAGAGTCAAAAGGTAAACACTCCTCTGTGCCTCTCTGACTTGCAGGGCGGTTTGTGGCTCTCTCTGGACTTTGGTGCCAAGTGGACAAAAGTTCATGATGGAGCAAATTCTTTCATGTGGTGAGAATAAACAGGAAACGAATACACACGCCCATATAGAAAAGCATTTTGTGTTTTTACAGGAAAACATGTTTTATGAACCATTTAAGGAATGCAATGGCTGTGCTCCCGAAGAAATTACAAATTCGATTCTTAGATTCTATGTAGTGATTCTTAGAATCAGTACATAGAAATTTGTACGTGAATGTTTGATGAGTTGATATGATACAATATCATACAATACGATATGATATGATATGATATGATATGATATGATATGATATGATATGATATGATATGACATGATATGATAGAATACAATATGAATCGATAGAATACAATATGAATCAGTACAATACAATGCACTACAATATGATTCAGATATCTACAGAATTTTGGAAGCCACTTGCAAACAAGAGATGGCATTTTCAAAGACAGAGCTCAATTTTTGCATGTTTTGACATAGCTGTGGCATATTTTGTGTTTGTGAAATGTTTTTGACTCCTTCCTCTTTCCATCAGGGGTGCTGGTATTACTCTGTTCTTTAGCTACAGCCCCATAGGAACAGGTAAGAAGGCGCAAGAGATGTACACTTTCAAGTTACCAAAAGGGACTAAAAATGTTGACACCTGTCACTCCAGCAGCATTCTATAATTGGATTTGGATACCTTGAAGATCACTGATATGATGTAGAAGGCTGATTGATTACATTTAGATAACAAATGCAGCCTTTATGATGTTCCTATTTTTATGCATGTGCACCCCAAAATGCATTTATCTCAAATCCCAGACCAAATCTAGGTATTTTATACATCCTCTGGTTATTTTTAGTGCCATATTAGTGAATTCTCAATTTGTTGACAGATGAAATATTGTCCTAGACAAGTTCAGACAATCAGTCGTAATCTTCTAGCTTCTTGTCCCTGCAGTTGAGGCAGACAGGAGGGGAGAGCTGCAGCTGAAGAGGACAGAGGATCTGGGGAAGACCTTCACCACCATCGCCGAGAACATCTTCTCCTTTGGCTACATAGGCGGCTTCCTCTTCACCTCTGTAATGGAAGATTTGGTAAGATGCATGTACACAAGAGCAGCCTCCCCACAAGCATATGACTCTACAGATACAGCATGTTCACATTACAGCAGTTCACAAAAATCTGACCCGCAAGCACTGAAAAGACACTGCTGTAGCGTTAAACACACAAGCAGATGCTAATTAATGAAAATATTAGCAGTATACACGGTATTTACTCAAAGAGAATTATTTTTGCCTCCAGAGATCTCCTCGTGTCATCTATGTGTCATCAGACCAGGGAAACGTCTTCAATCGAGCACAGCTGCCCTCCGCCTCCACTGAGCAGGTAAGAGAGACCCGCTGAAACACTGGACACATGAACAAAAAGATGATCACAACTTTTGTAATTTGGCCTGTTGCTTCTTTACTGCCTGTTGCCCCTTTTTACTCATTCAGAGGTCCCAAGTTTGTTTAGACCGTACAGTTAAAATCTGAATCTGAAATCTGTTAAACTGAGAATCTGAAGGAAACTTTCAGATGTTACTGTAACTACCTCCTTCATCACCATGTGGCTTTCACATTTCAAGTCAGCCTCGGGGTATGGTAAGTTTCAAACTTTCCCGAGTCTAGTAGTTGGGATACACACACACACACACACACATATGCACACATGTAAAACACACACAGAAGCACGCATGCTTTCAGATGTGGTGGTTAGAGGTTAGTTCAGAGGACCGTTTGGCAATATTTCCCTTTTCAACACCAACTGAAAACACATCTGCTCTTGCCAAACGCACACACAAACATGCACACCGCTTCTTGCTGACAGCACAAAAACACACGTTCTCTCTCACGATGATTAGACAAGGCTTATGAGAGAGGAGGCGGTTGTCACAAGGCCTTATTCCATAATTCCACATTTTCTCACCCGCATGTGTGTGTTTTCTTTCTGTCTCTCTCTCTCTCTCTCTTCTTCTTCTTCTTCTTCTTCTTTTTCTCTGTGTGTTTGCAGTTCTACTCTGTTCTGGACGGGGATGAGGATATGATCTTCATGCATGTGGACAATCCTGGAGGTAACACTAACTCGGTGCACCACACACACACACACACACACACGCGCACACACACGTGCACACATATGGGTACAGTTAATCCCACTCTTTAAGTCCACATTTTCCACTCAGAGCATAAAAACAGGAGTGCTTGCTCATTCTCTCTCTCTCTCTCCTTCTCTCTCTCTCTCTCTCTCTCCCTCTCTCTCCCAAACACATACACACACCTCAAAAGATTCACTTTAAAAACATCCTTGACACATATTCACAGTTGTCCACATGTTGTGAACATAGCTGACACACTTTATAGCCCTCTCAGCCCCTTTTGTTGTAATGGAAATGCTCAACTGTAATGGCAGAACTGGTTTCACAAGTTTGTAGTGTTGCTGACAAATCATTCCATCATCCTGAGTTTGTGTTTGACCTGTGCCTGTTTGTGCATTTAAGTCCAGTTGCTCTCTCTCTCTCTCTTTGTTCCTCTCTTTCTCTATTTTTCGCCACCTGCTGGTCTTTCGTTCCTTCATTCATTCTTCCCGTTTTCATGCTTGCATCCATTTCTGTGTCGCCTCGTTTTTTTGTCTTGTGTGAGGCCAGCTAGTTTTCTCTGGGCACGGTGTTGGGACTTTTGTCCCGCTGAGATAAACAGGGGAGATATGGGGTAGAGGGGCTTTATCTTTTGTAGGCTGGAGGGAGGTAGACTTAGGTTACACAGCAAAAGCTGACACACATATCTTGGGATCAGGGTGTAGCACACGCACGCACACAGACACACACAAACACAACGTTCACACAACCCTTATATTTATCATGTCCATCACCTTCCTTAGCTAAGCGCTTCCTCTATGGCTAAGTTGACACGTGTATGAGCTTCACACAGTTAACTTATGATTGATGATGACTTGCCTCTAACATGCTGATGCATAAAGGTTTGCCTCAGCGTGGCACCACCTGTTCCCATGTGTGTTTGTGTATGTGTGTGTAAAAAAACGTGAGACATCATTATAATTACTATAAACATAAAAGACCATCGGTGAGAAGATTGGGAACTTGCCCCGGCCTCTAAACTGCTTTATGGCACAAAAGCGGAAGAGAGCGCTGTTCTTTCAGTGCAAACAGAGCCAAAGCTGTCAGGATCTTAAACTGGAACATGGTGAAACAAGTGGAAAAAACATGTTTTCATAGATTTGCTTTTATGTAAATTTTCAGTGTCCTTCCTTTTCATGTTTTCGATCTTTCATACCCCTGTCGTACCTCTTGTATTTTATCCTGTTTTATTTTCCATTTTATACTGGTTTGTACAGTACTTTGTAAGTTCTCCATAAGGAAAACCCTAATTTGGTCTCCATTGTTATTTTCCATTGCCTTCTAATTTCCAACAGACACCTTCTTTGGGACGATGTACACATCAGATGACCGTGGTATCCTGTACTCCAAGTCACTAGAGCGCCATCTGTTTGGTGGGCAGAGGAAGAGTGACTTCACCAACATCACTTCACTGAGAGGAGTCTACCTCACGAATAAACTAGAGGAGGGTAGGCCTTTGCATGCCCGTGTTTCCATGTATCCATCAATACATTAATCATAAATACATATATACATAATGGATTCATCCTTATATATGTTACATACATACATACGTACATATGTATGGTACATAAAAGTGTACCTAGTCTCACTAATGACATGGAGTGTTTTTCTATCCATCCATAAATTCATCTCTTAATATAGGTATTGTGTACCATTCTCAGATTTAACCACTTTCTTTCATTACCACACAGTTCGTGCAATTATCCTTCCAACTCAGTCATTCATTCACCAGTTTAAGTTGATAGAATTTTGCACAATGACCATAATATTTTCTGTTTTATTCCAGATGGCCGCATAAGATCCGTCATCTCCTTTGATAGAGGAGGGCAGTGGAGACTGCTTAACAAGCCTGAGAATGTAGAATGTGGAGAGAAAGCCAAAAATGTGTGTGATATATATCGTAATAGTCCCTATTTGCGTATATGCATGCTATATGAGCATCAGTGTTGACTGAAATCTTATTCATGCATGTGCATGTGTGTGTTTGTGTGTGTGTCCAGTGCAACCTCCACATCCATGGAGAACACAGTCGCTATAACCGCATCACTCCGATGCTGCCTCTATCAGAGCCAACTGCTATCGGCCTGGTCATTGCCCATGGTAACTAAAATGCCAAAATTTACAAATGTTTTTTTTTTTTTTTTTTTTTTTTTTTTTTTTTTTTTACATAGTACTTTTTGTAATGCTGAATCATGAAGTCATAATTTAAACACATGCCCATTTCCTGCTCTAAAATATTTTAAAATTCTATCTTAAAAAATCTAAAGGAATTATGATTAGAATATTGATAGGGATGATAATTTCTACTCTGACGTCTCCTCTCCTGTCCTCTAGGTGGCGTGGGTGACTCTCTGTCATCGTCTCAGCACCCAGATGTGTTTGTTTCCTCAGATGGGGGTTACAACTGGAGGGGGACTCTGCGGGGTCCTCACCACTACAGCATACTGGACTCTGGCGGTCTGATTGTAGCTGTGGAGGCCCAGCATGAAGGACAAGTCAAGACTATCAAGTACTGAGCAGACTTGTTTACTTCAAGCACATGCACACTGACATACTGAAACTAAAGTGTTAGCAGGCAGTGGGAGACAAAAACTGCTTCATCATTACACTGGAAGCTTCTTGTATATATATTGTTTTGAATGTTACAGTTCTCACAGTTGTTGGTATACTACTACTACTAGTATTACTACTACTACTTCTATTACTACTAATACTGCTATTACTATTACCACTATTACTGCCAGTGCCTACTACTACTACTACTACTACTCCTTTCACCACTGCTGCTATGACTGTAACTACTAATGCTAGTACTACTCTTACTACTGCTTCTACTACTACTACTGCCCCTACCGCCCCAATTTTTATATTACTGCTGCTACTAGTTCTACTAGTACTCTTAAATACTGCCACTTTTACTGCTACTACCACTACAATAACTACTAATTCTTTCACTACTACTATGAATACTACAACTATTATTACTGTGACTACTAATACTACTCCTACCACTACTATTTCAACCACTACTGTTGTTACTACTAGTAGCACGACTACTGCTGTTACCAACACAACACGACTACTAATACTGCAACTACCACTAAGGCTCCTGCTACTACTATCACTGCTG